>CAJUYG010002073.1:0-12576 GCA_910591675.1 Galerucella calmariensis
AAGAAGTAATGACTTTATCAAAAATAATTGAATTAGAATACGGGGGATCGATCACGCCTGATATGTTAAATAATGTTAGAAGACAGTTTTATTTGAGATTAGGATGTTGCCAAGACGTTCGCGGAGAACATTTTGAACATCTACTTCATTAACATTCATAGTTCTTTTTCGTGTTCTACATTTTATTACGTTTTGCATTACATTTTAGTTTTTGATTGTATTGTAGCGAATTCCGGTAACAACATGATATTAATTTTTTTTATGTTAATTTTTGCATTAAATTTAAAAACAATAACATTTTTGAATAGAGAATGAAGAGACCTTTCAAATGATATATCACAAGCCTATACTTCCCATTTAAAAAATTGGGGGTTGTACCTGTCATTCTAAGGGGGTTGAAGGTAGGGGTTGCATTTTCACGTTAAAGAATGTCAAGTTATAATTTAAATTTGACGTGTTTCGGGATTTTTTATAAATATGTACAGTAACCGAAATAATGAATTTATTCCATTTGGCTTTTACACACTGTATATATATATATATAAGAGAATTCTAAATTAATCAGAATCACTATTTGATCTGACTCGCAAATTATAATCCTTATTAGATACATCTAAATTATCAGAAATTTGATTAGAAGGCTTATCATCAAGAAGATTTTCATCTACATCAATAAATTGTTCCTTCAAATCTGTAACATGCCAGTCACCTAAATCATTACCAGATAGATCTTTTAAATTGTAAACTAATTTAGAAATAACTTTTTTGACAACACAGGGTATATATTTAGGATCAAATTTAGCTGCAAAATTATTAGATTCACACGAAAGAACATAATTCTTTTTCCATAACCTGTAACCCACATGAAATTGTAAATCTCTTTCTCTCAAATTTTGCATTTTTTTCGTATGCGTTTTATAACTTTTTCCGAATATCTACAAAAAGTTTAGGAATAGTTTGAACATCGTTAATCAATTGCAATTTATCTCCAGTGTTAGTTATGTTATTCGCGTTTTCGGAAATTGCACCATGAAAATCTCCACTTAACGGAACGTTTCGAGCAAAATTTAGAAAAGCTGGGGAGTAACCCGTAACGTCATGTTTCGCGGTTCTGATTGCTTGTGCAACTCTGTGTAGCGAATTATACCAGCTGTTATAAGACGAATTTTCATGAATATAACATCTCAAAGCTGTAACAATTGTTTTGTTAGTTCGTTCTGTGTGATTTGCTTGGGGATGATAACGAGCGTTATAGAATATTTTTTGCACCTTATATTGCGACATTGAATTCATAAAAAGGAAGGACGTAAAAACAGTACCATTGTCAACAGAAAAGATTTGTGGAACGCCAAAAACAAGAAAAACTTGGTTTCCCATAAATTTTACAATGCCCTTAGCAGTTGCGTGCTGCATTGGATGAACAAGACAAAATTTGGTGAACCAATCGGTTATTACTAAGACAAATCTGTTACCAGATTTTAATTTGGGATAAGTACCTATCAAATCAGCAGAAATCCAGTGGCATGGAAAACTTTTATCTTTATATTGACCCATAATACCAGCTTTAGGTAAGTTTTGGGTTTCACATGAACCACAAACTGAACATTTATTAATGTAGCGAGATACAGAACTTCTAGGTTTTGGCCAATAGTAAAGTTCGGAAATGCGAGAAAAAGTTTCAATATGTCAACTCTATTAGGGGTAAAAACAACAATTTTCCAATTAGATAAATTACTAGAAATTGGATTGAACGAAAAAACATGTTTATATAAAACATTATTGTCAACCTTAAACGTGGGATATAAATCAGGGTTCTCAGTGACCTTCTGGATCACAGAAGTGTACCAAGCATCTCGCTTGAAAGGATTTACGTCAATAATGGAAATTTCTGAGATAGAACGCGATAAAGCATCACTGACCACCATAGTGACTCCTTTTCTGTGCTTAATTTCAAAATCTCATTATCAGAGATACCCCGTGATACTCTAAGTAATTCGACTTTTTCTAAAAAGAGATGGAGCGATTCATTCTTTCCATAGAAAGAAAGATTCCATTTATACACTGGATTGTGTCTAGAATGCGGTACTGTGGGAGAAGATAAAGATGATGATGATGCAAGAGGTTCATGATTACCATGTGACTTTATACTATCTACAGAAATAATTGGAGTTGTCTTCGTATCTAAATCAGCTTCAAGTACAAGTACTTCCCTATCTAAAGAATTTTTCATTTGTTCCTCATCATCGGAATCGATATTCATTCTATTTATTCTATTAGTTAGATGAATTAATCGTGAATTTATTTTTTGACACACGGGTTCGCGTTTATTACTGAAATTGGTAATGACATCAGTCAAATCCTGAATAGTACTACGAATTTTAAAATGATCTTCCTGAAACGAATAAGTATTTACCGGCAATGAAAAACTACGGTTTGCTTTCTCACGAGCTAATAAACCAGTAGGAACTTTGCGAAATAAAAAATAATTAAAGCCAAATTCATATCAAAGTTATTGAAAAACGTTAAGGGAAGGCAGATTTGCATATATTTGCATAAAATTAAGTAAGTAATATAGAAAGAAATTATTACTTGCTTCTATAGTAGTATAAAAATTTCAGTGTCAAGTCAGAAAGTATTAGCCAAATTTATCAAAGCTTGGGGATATAAAAAAATACCGAGTTTCTTAAAAAAATTCAAGCTATTGAAAAGCTGTAAAAAAATAATCAAACAACCAACTACTTAAAGTGATCTTCAAAACAATAGTATACACAAAATCCAAAAATCATGAACCAAATAACTTTAAACCTATTTTGATTTTCCTCTACTGAAATGATAAAAGTAATGGTCGGAAACAAGAATCAATACTTCAACAGTTAAATACACAGAAAAAAAAGGAGAACCCAAAAAGTGAAACTATAATAATTAACAAGTGAACAAGTACCTAAATATAGAAGAATGAAAACCAGAAGTTACGGGGAGTAGTCAAAATTAAATACCTGAAAAACCTGATAAGAAAAAAGAATCAACAAACCTTGATATTGATTAAACACACCAACTCAGCAAATACCTAAAAACCGTTTAATTGGGCGCCAATTTGTAACCTAAAACTGCCCCAGGCTAGAGCACTCCACCTCAGGGAGTGGTATTCGGCACCAATTAAACTATTTTATATACTATCACTGGGATGGGGTGTACAATTAATATCAAATTGGACGCCACCAGCTTTTTAATCGAACGAAGCAATTAAAACAAGAAACAAAAGGTGGAAAGCTGGAAACACCTTTTAAGAAATTGAATTTACGTTACAAAAAAAAATAAATAAAATAAATCTACTTATTCCCGATCGCGTTTATCCAGTTTAATGATTATTGAATAATCAATACAAAGAGTGTAATAATAATTATTTATTGGATTATTTGAAACAACATAAATTGAATATTTCAAAAACCAAACGAAGAGAATACCAATTGTGATTAACACGCCAAATCCAAATCTTACACACGCTATAGATAAGACGGAGGAACTTATCTTGAAGTGCTGAGGATATTTGCAGCTCTAAGCGCGATGGCGGCAGTGGCGGCAGTGGCGGCAGTGGCGGTAATTTCTTCGGCAGACTGTGGACCTCGTGCAGGGGCAGGAACTGAGTGGACTGAAGATGCTTTCGGAGGTGAAATTGCAGTAAACTTGCCTTGAACTTGACTTTAAAATAGAACTTGCCTCAAGTTTGCCGGCTGCAGATCTGCGGAAAGAAAATAGGGATGAGCTAGAAAAGAAACATTAGGAAGAAACGAATAAATAGAACAGATCAGGTAAAAAAGGAGCTTATGCTATAGCGCATACAAAACCCGAACTCCACGTGTTAAAATACAACTTAACAGTGATCTGTTTTATTCTATTCGTTTTGTTCCTCCATTACACAAAAATGCAAATCAGCAAATAAGCAATAAATAAATAGATAAACTGCAAGCACTAGAAAATAACCTAGGGAAAATACAATAATTAACTTACCAACCAGACAATAGAAAATTGTTCACCACAAATTAAAAATAAAATATAAATTGCTGTTGCCTTCTATGTGGCAGTTAGAGGAAAAAAAGAGTCCACTCGAAAATTGAAATTTCGAACATCGACTAACAAAAATGGAAGGGGAATTTGATGAAAATAAATGTTTTATTTCGGAGTGGCTAATGCGACAAGGAAACTTACAAACTTACAACCTTTTTTCAGGTTGATCTCACTCCTCCACTCCTTGAATATGATGCATCCAAACATAGTAAGCTCCGCATCATCTCTCTCAAAACAGTAGATGCATTCGTCATCCATTTGCTTCTTTATTTTTTGTCTATATGCTGCAAATGCTCCATGTCCTATGTAAAATTGAAGGGTATGATAATTTACTCTCTTGTGCTCACAGTGCATCCAGGTCTCGACATTTGGAAAAAGTCTTCTGGTCCATTTGCCCGTCGGTTTCTTTTCCTGCCATTTCGTTTGCCATTCCATTACAATACTTTCCAATTTCCGTACTGGGTCGCTTCCTGCTTTCAGATAAAAATTTTGACTTCCCCCTTCAGCCATTAAATGAATTGGAGTTACACCCATTATTACAGGTAACGAGTCCGTTGGTACTGTTCTGTAAGCTCTTGCCACCCGGATCAGCATCTTCCGTTGTACGCTAGCATACTTGTGTCGGTACTTGTTATATTTTAATACATCTCTTCACACTGGAGCACCGTAGAGTAGAGTGAGCTACTTGTATCAGCACTTTTTTCTTCTTGAAGTTTGAGCCTCCAAAATTTGGGAGTATTCTCGCGATATTATCTACTCTTGTGCTCGCTTTTTTGACCATTCCACTCACGTGTTTGGTAAACCTAAGTCTATTATTCTGCTGGATGCCCAAGTGTTTTATTGTGTTGTTAGGAGTGATTTCTATATGATTTGAAGTTAATTTTATAGTTGACTTATCGTGGGGACCTTTGACTATGATGGCCTTTGTTTTCTCAGCATCAAGTTCAAATTTATTGTGAATCATCCAATTCTGTACGCTCTCGAGCGCTCCATTAATTGTTTTGTTCAGTAGGGTAGGCTTGTTTTCTTCTGCTATTAGAATCAGGTCTTCAGCAAAAGCAATTGACCTGACATTACCATCATGTTCGATTTCTAGAACGTCATTATAAACCACTGACTCCTGTCGTAAGATCCATTCCATCATTTCTGTTTATCATTAATTTTCGCTTGTGTCTGTGTTACATGATTACATTTATGAGGTAGTTCGGCGTGTTCATATTGGCCAACTTTTTTATTATTATATTCCAATTAGCGCTGTTGGAAGCATTTCTTATGTCCAAGGATACTGAAGCCACCCATTTTTTGGAAGAGCTTTCTACAAAGGTCTTGATCCGTTTTACTGCATCGATTGTAGATTTGCCTGTTCGAAAACCAAATTGGAAGTCATGGATATTATTGTTCTCTTCAATATGATTCACAAGTCTTGTTTTTATGATATTCACGTGAATTTTGGCAAGGTAATCAATGAGGCAGATTGGCCTATAAAATCCATTTTCACCCTCCGGTTTGCCTGACTTAGGAATGAGAACAAGCTCGGATTTCTTCAGGAAGCTTGAGAATAGTTGCTTTTTCATTTCTCTATTCATTACCTTTGTTAGTACTCGTGGCTTGAGCTTTGTTACTTATTTCCAGGTGTCTGCAGGTATGTTGTCTGGACCCGGTGCCCTGTTTTTAAGTTTCATGGCTGATTCTAGTATCTCATGTTCCGTGATCAGCGGGGTCTCCTTAACCGTCCTACTTCTGTGATCTTTGTTTTTAGTATAGGAAAATAGATGTTTAGCCACCTCTACCATCTTCAAGTTATCTGGGTTATACGAAGATTCCGCTTAGAATCCTTTCATGACTATCATATAAGCTTGTCCCCAAATATCGTCTTATAGGTTCTCGATAAGGTCTTTCCAGCATTCCTTTTTCGAGCGGTTTATTTCTATTTTCAGCTGTTTTCTTTTTTGTTCAATCATTGCGATCTGTATATCACAGTTATAGCCCTTAGCCCTAGTTCTTGTGATTTTTCTTCTTAAACGGATACATTCAGACCTGGTATTTGCAATTGATTCAGTTCACCAGTGGGGATAAGTGCTCCCATTTTCGCTAGTTCCGCTTACTTTATTCCTCTCCCTCTTTACCTTCCTCACTAGATCTATCATGACTTGGCATTGTCTGTCTTCAATCTTGGATAATTCTTTTTCCAATATTTCCTGGTTGACATCTGGTTTAGTTCTTTGGATGCGAGCAGATGTGGTTGTTTTTATCTCATACGATATTATGTATTTGTGAAAAGTAAAAATTTCTTCTTCATGGACCTTCCAGTCGCTCAGAATCCGGTGGGTTCTATTTGTTGTTAGCGTCACGTCTATGTGACTCTCAGATGCTCCCCTAACGAAGGTCGCTGCTCCTGTGTTTTGCACCACTAATTCCAACTCCGCAATCCAATCTAGAACGTATTCACCACAAGCGTCCTAAACCGGAGAGCCCCAAGCTACCCCTTTGGAATTTATGTCTCCGACAACCATTGAGTCCTTGAATCTGCTCTTTTTCATTATGTTGTCAATGTTGGTCTGGAATTCGCTCATGGGCATATTAGGTGAAATGTAGCAGCATACTCTGCATATACTTTGTGCATCAAGTACTATATAACCATTTTCAGGATTTGCTCTGATTCCCCTGATCTTTTTCATTACAGCAATTGCTACGTCACCCTTTTTATCCAGAATTCAGCCTTTTTTTTTTCGCTACTTTGATATTGGGTTCCGGGATAATAATTATGTCCGATTTCAGTTCCGAAGCTTTTACCAGTACCAGGTCGTGGGACGCATGCGCCCGTCCGAGATTTACTTGTAGGATTTTAGTCATTTTTTGGGGATCTCTCTGTGCTCTTGTTATGAGCCCTTGATTTTGGTTGGGGGTATTCCGTTGGGTACATCCTATAGTCTGCCCGACCCTCCAGACTTTAAGGGGTTTTTTGGGCTTCTTCAAGCAGTTTGTAAAAATTATGAAATACATCCTCCTCCATGGGTGGAGATTCCGACTTCTGTCGAAGTGCTGCTACCACCATTGTACCACTTTTCCTATACTCTGCTTCCTTTCACCCTAGCTGCCCTGAGTGCTTTTTTAAATTCTGGACATTTCATCGTGCCCACCTTGTGTCCTTCCTTTCTGCAGATTTGGCAGAATTCTGGTTCCTTGCAGTCTTTTTGGTTGTAACTTTTCTTACCACATCAGAGACACATGTATTCGCGGTCAAGACCATCACACTTGTGAACGGTGTGCTCGTATGACCAGCACCTGCTACATCTAGTAAGCGCTAAACTTTCCTCCATCCTGCATCTTACCATGCCGACTTTCAGTATGTCATTCTCCAGCAGTTTATTAGCCATTTCGTTAAATTAAATCAAATTAAATTGAATATCAATTGAATGTGACATATTTTCAAACCTTACCCGTTCGAAAAGAGTAATGGCTTCATGTACACGATTCATTATGAACCTTAAATTTCTTGTCAACCAAAAGGCACCAATTTCTCTCGGGCTCTATAATCAACAACCTACTTCCAAGACTATTGGAGAACTTTCAGTTGAAGAAATAAATTCTACATTTACAAAATTAATGAAGATCGCACAATCCAGTTGCTTCAAAAAAGACATTGAAAACTTGTCAAACAATAAACCCATTGATAAAAATAGCAAACTATTCCATATGTCGCCATTCTATGATGATCAAGGAATCTCATTATCTGCCAATCATACGCTATCAGAATTAATTTTCAAAAATACTCACATTAATCTACTTCATCCAGGCCCTCAATTATTATTAGCGAATGCTAGACAACTCTATTGGCCTATCGGTGGAAGCAAATCAGCTAAACAAATTGTGCATAAGTGTATAACCTGTTTTAGACACAAACATAAACCCATTGATGTCTGTATCGGTAACTTGCCTGATGAACGAATTAAATCAACTTATCCATTTAATATTACTGGTATTGACGACGCAGGTCCTTTTCACATATAAAACGGGTCATGGATGTTAAAAGTTCCTCCAAATATTCAACTTTTTTTTCACTACGGTGTTGTATACATATAATATATTATAAGGCTGTTATATTATGCGAAACTGGAGGAGTTTTGTGAACAAATATGGGATTTCTTAGACCTGTACGAGATATAGTACCTTCACTGTGTTGGCAACATGAAGATATTCGATTCGTAATAAATTTTCAGGCCAAGCAGTAATTTTTGACAAAAATCGTAATATAAAACGTGAAATGAAAGTTCATGTAGATAAAGTTTGTTCAACCATTCTTTGCCGCTACGTCATACTTTCTCCTGCTTGCTCTCTCATTCATGAAATGGATGGGACAGAATTATGGCGTCATTAACGTATTTCTTATCTGAGGTCGACATACATTCTATCTGTTACTTTTGACAGTTCAGTTGTCATCTTTTGAAAACAACTCTCAGCATAATATGTTATTTATTATAATTTCGAGGTTAAGTGTGAAAGAAGATTGAACTAATATAAGACATACGTAAAACAGCAGAGTACGTCACCGATTATGGCGTAACGACAAAGGATGGTTGAACAAACTTAACTGAATTTTCAATGTATTATGATGTTAAGCTCCATAAAATCGACTTCTGCTGTAAATGGGTGATATTTTGGAAATGAAACTGTTTGATAAAATGAACATGGGTTGGAATATAATGTAGATTTGAACGAATCAAATTGTTCCATTCGATCGTTTAGTATGGATTTTCATTAAGGAAAAGCCCCATCTATTCAATTTTCAAAATTGTTTGATTCACCTCAGAGAATATTATTCAGAAACCTATTCACCCAGAGAAACGAAAATAAACCTTTAGACATATATTATTATAGTATTCGCATGTCTTGCAGTGCATGGAAAGTGCTTTCACTCAATGGTATGTGAGTAGCAATCACTGTAATCTTTGATGCGAATATTGGCAATATATCTGGATTCGTTATCGATAGTCCAATAAGAAATCTCAAAAAAGTAGAGCAGCCAAACTTATATTCTCGATTTGTGATAAAATGATGCAGAGTCAGCCAAAAGTGCTCAACTTATCCACACCAACCATTGAGATTGCTCCAGTTCTTTTGACGTTGAGAACTGAAAAAAGTACGCTTATTTCGTTTCCAATGATCATGAAAATTCAATGAAAAACATTTTCGTGTCCAAAATACATCGGAATTATACTACGTAATGTATTTTCATACGTATCTTGCTGGGATTTCTGTCGAAAATATCCACCTACTGCTTGGTATTCTAAAAATTTAAAATTTGTGTTGTGCTGCTATTAGTTGTTTGTTATAATTTATTATAGACACCAACAAAATTTCACAAAGTCTGATAAATCGGAATAAACCAAAAATACGGAGAAACACGTAAAAGCACTTGAGTGAACAAGGAAGTATCGGCTGTTTTAGTGGTATACCTCCGTTGGTAGTGGCATGGGCGCACGCGCATTACCGAAAACATACTCTTCGACGCCGCAACCAATAGCAATGCGTTGAAAGAAACTCCGGAAAATTTGAATTATTTGGCATGTTACATTCTTTATAGTAGAGTGAACAAAAATAATAGTTTTTTCTTGGCCAGTTGTTTTCATTCAAAGCATTCTTATGATTTATACCATATCTTAACCAATTCAAATATCAGTTAAGTTATCCATGGTAATATATCAAATCAATGATTCCTTCAGAATCTCAGTAATCGATAATATGTCAAATCATTATATCAGTTAATATCAGTGACTGTCATCATTCCAAGTAACTGACTTTTCAATTTACCATCGTGGTAACATATTATTCCTTTACTTCAGCAAAATGATAAATGGGTTTGGCTTAGATAAGGTATTAAAGGAAAGAGGAAACATTATCCGCAATAAACTTCTGTTAGAGTGAAACTCCATTTTTCGGACAGTCTATATATGCAAATATTTTTTTTTCCAATAGGGAATATATCTACTTGAAGAAGCCACGCAATAAAACATAGTTTGTTCCACACAAAATTTTGGGAACGGCGTAGTAGGGAGAACAGCAAAAATGATGTGATACAGAAATCATTTCTTATTTATATATGCAAAACTTTAGATAAAGAGCAGCACTCAAGAAAATGAAAATTGATATATTTAAATTGGACTTACGTTTCCTGTCTCTTGTATAAACATCAACAGCATAAAATTCACGAAACCGCTCTTACACCATAATTCCACTGACGTCTGTAAAAGCGTCTCTATGCAACCGATCTGGATTTTATATTCTGTCCTCAACTCACCCACCAATGAATATTTCATACGATTGGTCCACCTCAGTCAAGCGGCTTTTATAAGATTATGTAAGTCTAATCATTCGCCAGAAGATAGTGAATTTGGAGAATAAATTAGTGTATCGTGTTTCCTTACACTGAAATTATACCTAGCAGAATAAATCATTTGCTGTTATCCGTTTTTTGTCTCCTGAAGTGATTCACAAGTGGAAGATGTTTTCACCCGGCTACGGTGAAGCAAAAAGGTTGATTATGTCTTCAACCTGTCATGTATGTATATTCATGGGGGAACATTCTAATAACTCCCAAATACTTATCAAAGTTTGACAAATGCGGTATTTTTAGGAGCGCCCCGATCGTCCACTGATTAAATGGCTATGTGGCAAATCTGAAAATTAGTAACTTCGTTACACACAATCTACAATCTATCTAAAACTACAACTAAACAAAAAAAAACCGTTCAGGCGCCTACCTCTTTACCTGTTATAACTCCTTTATTGGAGGTAGGTATACCTGTTACACTATTCGACTAAATCTTAAAATAAGCAAACCAAACTAAAAATAATTCTTCTTCGGCGTTGGTCCGAAGGAGGTCTTCCTAATGCTTGAATTTCCGGAAAATGTCCTGACAGCCACAGGCGGGGCACGCTGGATGTTGGTTGGGACAGGGGCAGCTGCAGAGATGACAGGTTTCTGGACGGCTTCTTTTAACTGGTGGCGGCGCACATGGGCAATCACGGGACAAGACGTCCTTCAAGCCGCATCGGGAGCAGAACAAAACCGGGTTTCTTTGCCTACAATGTTTACGACTATGTCCGGGTTGGCCACATCTCCAGCACAGGTCCTTATTGACGGGCAGGTATACGAGACCTTGAGGTGGTGACGGTGCTTCGCGCTTTGGTACCTCGAAGGGACAGGGACTCGTCCTTCTCCAGAATTCGTCATTCATTGGGTCCTGGTCGGGGTGCTCTAAATAATATGGGTGGCGAGGACTCTCGGAGTTGGCCGGTTTCTTACTGGTACTGGCCATAGGGCATGTCCACGACAGTTGACAGTTGACAGTTGACAATAATGACAATACTTCGGTGGTAAAACAATGAACAATGATTTTTAGGTTCGATTTGTACGTTGTTTTGTAGTCTTTTAATGATCTTTTTTATTATAAACAATAAATTGTTAGATATAGCTTTTAGAAATGCCTAAAGCCTGTTCAGTAGTTGGTTGTGGTAGTAACAGTGCAAGGGATATAATATCCTTCCATAAATTTCCATCAATATTTAACCACATTGGGAGGATCGATGTTTTGGCACAAGAAAGACGAAAAAAATGGATAAAATCGCTCAGAAGAACAGACTTTACCGAAAAAAAAATTAAATATGGATATATATGTTCCAGACATTTTTATGGGGGTAACTACTCATTTTAAATATCTATACATTATATTTAAAATGACTTTCCATTATAGGAAAACCTAGCAAACTATCAGAAAAAGAAAATATAGACTTGGTTCCAAACCAGAATATGGGGTATAAAAGTACCAATGCAACACATAAAGAAAAGTTGGAACAAGTACATGTATTAAAAGATGGTAACGAAGTAAACATCAAGCAGAAAGTGAGTTTTGTATAGGATTGGAATCAGTAAGAGTAATTAGTGTAGTTTCAGAAAGAATTACCTAGTACAGAAAATGGTAATAAAAATGCTGAACCCACCTTGCAGCCTTCTGAAAAAGATCCAAATGGAGGATAAAAATGAAGATACTGAACCCACCTTGCAGCCGTCTGAAGAAGAGATCTAAACGCAGGATAAAAAGGATGAAATAATAGCAAAATTATCCAAAGATTTAATTTATGCAGTTAAAACAAAAATATAATATCCTAGGAAATGTTGTGCCAGTAACTATATTGAAAAAAAAAGATAAGAAACTTCCTGTTATTGATAAAATTGTAGTAGTATGCTGCGCTTTGGTAAACATATGCCCCGCTGTTATTTAAATTTGATGTTTATATTTTTATAGGTAATATGCTGTGATTTGGTAAACATATGCCCCTCTGTTATTTAGATTTAAAGTTTTTACATACCTTATTTATTTGAAATATGTTAATTATTGATAAGATTGTAATAATATGCTGTGAGTTGGTAAACATACATCTCTCTGTGATTCAGATTAAACTTAATTATACATATTTTATTTATTTAAAAATATTAACTATTAATAAAGT
>CAJUYG010002073.1:12586-27911 GCA_910591675.1 Galerucella calmariensis
TTGTTATAATATGCTGTGATTTGGTAAACATATGCCCCTCTGTTATTTAGATTCAAAGTTTATACATACCTCATTTATTTAAAATATGTTAGTTATTGATAAGATTGTAATAATATGCTGTGAGTTGTTAAACATACGTCTCTTCGTGATTTAGATTAAACTCAATTATACATATTTTATTTATTTGAAAATATTAACTATTAATAAAGTTGTTAACACAGACATACTTGTTTTTTATATGTCTGTGATTGGTAAACATATTCCCCTCTGTGATTCATATTAAACTCAATTATACATACCTTATTTATTTGAAAAATATTAATTATTAATGAGATTGTTAGAATATGCTGTGATTTGGTAAACATAATATGCCCACAGACATATAAAAAACAATAGACAGAGCTATTCATTCATAAAATACGAAATGTTTATACTCCAACATTGTTATGATCAGGGGCGGTGAAGAGGCAAAGCATATGACCATTGTTGGAATATGGCGGCCGACAGATAAACACCATAGACGGAGAAATAACGCGGGCGAATGATTGAATAGACTTAATTCGGGAATTTTTTCACAATATTTTCGATTTTTGAAATTAAAACTTAATAAACAACTGTGCAACAAAAATAAGTATAAATATCAAAATTTGTTACTACTGATAAAAAACTTCAATTTATCTAACTATCACATTGAAATATTTACTGCTCAAAGGAGAATATTACACATTTTCATTTTTTAAAACAACTTCAAAATTGTCAGTAAAAGTAATGTATATTGTAGTTTATATTAATTTTGCTCTTCTAGGTAATACAAATTCTTGTGAGTTTTATGAAATAGAAATAATTACAAAATAATACATATTTATTTTACATGTAGTTACATCGTCAAAGTTAAGTCATTGATTGCGAAATAAGGAACTGCATCTCTCCTTAACATTTTTGTTCCATTGGTCCTTTGTGTAAAATCATTTCCTTCAAAATGATCAGAACATACTTCTGGCCTCTTTGGTAATTTTTTATCTGGTTGAAATCCAAGTATTTCCATCCAGGTATTTCTTCGAGCTTGGTTTACCGGAAAGCTAGAAGAAATAATTGGAAAATTATAGGTACACAACAGTGGATAGCTGTTTACCTATTTTTTACTACTGACTAGGATTTCTGAAGATAATGGTGTTGTAGTAGAGGTATTGTGATGTGAGGTAAAACCACCAGTAAATTGTAAATTATAGCTAGGAATAAAATTACATATTCTATTCAAAATGCAACAGCAGCCTATTAGGTACAGTAAGTAGTCGCCTATCAAAGCAAGCCTCACATGAAGTTTTTAATACCTCAAAACTCTCAGTCTATACAAATTCCTGAACTACTTGTCTAATGCTTCCTATATGAGTGGTAATTTCACCCAATTTTCTCCTTATCAAGCCAATTCAGATTGTGTAAAAAAAGGATTCACATACCCGCCTATGACTAACTTATTTACTACAACTTACCAGTGAAAAGATAGGTTAGGGTTCAAATAGTCGATATTCCGGCACACCACACACTGTCTCACCATAGTTTTAATTTTTTAAGACCTCTGCTTCACTAGTGAATACTAAATTAGGTGAAATACACGCAAATAAATCAAAAACACAATACTTGCCACTTTAAATATCAATGAAATGATATTGGAATATGGCTGCTGCTTGTTGGGGTATTTTGCTAGCGGCGTTGCCGGACTTCGCAAAATTTTAAAAGATGAGCGGAAAATTATACTATACTACCTTGTATGTAAAATCAAATTTAAGAGATTCAAACTCAACAAATTTCCACACATATTTCCATGCAAAAATATATGTATGCAAAAATATATTCTGTTTGTAGAGAAATATTAAATAATAGTATCAAACATGAAGTAATAAAAGTAATTTTATATTATTCATCTGGCAACGCTGCGTAACTACAAAATAATTTGTTGTAAAGTAAGAATTAATGTTGGCACATACACATTTTGTAAACAGCTTTGTCTATTATTTTTTATATGTCTGTGAATATGCCCCTCTGTGGTTTGGATTAATCTCACTCATACATATTTTATTTATTTGAAAAAAGAAATACCAACCAATTTCGAATTCATTTCAAACTGAAGAGATAAACAAAATAATAAGACTTATTATTGTGGAATATTATATTACTATTTTACATATATTATACTATTGTACAATAACAATTGAATATTATAATAGATAGATATAAAATATTTTAGAAATAAAAACAACTTATCTATGAACATCTCAGTTTTTTTTATAAAAGTTAACTGCCCCACATTGTTTGCAATACCAAGACCATTTGAGAACCGATTTTAGCTTCACACAGCTTAAATGAAACCTTTTCGTTCTACAAAAGTTGTTAGAGCACATCACCATTTTGCGTCCACCCTCTGGCATTTTACATGTACACCAAAGGGTCTCTTCATTAAGCATTGCAGTGTCTACATCAACTACAGCTTTAGATGAAAACTGTATGGCAGTTAAATCAACTGAGGGTTGTGTTTGAACAGTGTCCTTCTTATTTGTGAAATATTTTGCTAATAATTCAGGCATTACAACCCGTTCATGGAATAATATTCATATTTCCTTTTTTTCATTCCAGAAGCTTATTTAAATTCAATCTTTTCAAAAAAAATATTTGCTTTGGTCCAAGCTACAAAATAGCAGTATTTGGTATTTGTAACTGCCATCTGCATCTGTACCTGATAGTAGTAAGTATGTTTATTAGGTATCCAAATATAGCAGATGGTTAGTTTTTGTCTTTTTATCGGTTGGTTTAAGGAAAAATTGTTTAAAATTGGTTATTTCCTCTATTGTTGTGTCTTTAACACAATATGGACACTTTATTTCTACACAAACCTTTCCGCAACAATTGCAAGATACCATAAGATCAGGACTAGCACCAAAAATGGATTATTGACATCGATAAATAGTCCAACCTTCCATGCTTTCAAATTTTCATGGTTTGATTTTAAATGATTTGAAACAAAGTCATCAAGACCTTTTTTTTCATGTTTACAACCATAGTCGGTATATACAGATTTAAATTTATTTTTATTTGGATAGCATATTCTTCGTAACAAGCTTATGCTGGGTTTTTCAATTTTGGTGTGGCAGACAGATTTAAAATTTGAAGCGGTAATTCTACCAGCTTTATACAGAAACCAATTCTTACTGTTTGACTGCTTTCTTGTTTTTTTTTTTCTACCTCATTTACATCAACACTGCAATCTATCGTTTTTCCCAGATGAATTAAATCCTCAAGCAGCAGCTTACAATTTTTTTTCTTATATATATTATCTAATAAACCTCTTAAAGAAGCTTTTTTACTCATAGCTTCTTCTTGCAATTTACTAGCATATGGTTGAAGCATATTTAATATAGCACTTTTTCGCCTTAATTCAAATAACTCATAAAACATCTGTATCGATCTATAGTCTTCAGATAGTATCACTTAACTCAGAATCTCTTTCCGAATCATCCTGTATTACATCTACATTCTCTAAATGATTTAAAGAATCTTGCAATAGATAGTCTACCTCTGATACCTTGGCAGGGGCACCAAGTGCTTCACTAGGAGGCATCCAATAGGCCTTTCTGTCACACTACATACAGCATAACTGCGAACTGCATCTTCAACTGCAAACAAAGTGGCTCCAACATGACTACAAGCCTCTGCAAGTCCAGCAATACAATCATAGTGTGCAGTCAAAATTTCTCCATTTTGCTGAGAAACTATCCACACATTAAGAGCAGGTAGGTTAAGTCGCTGCGAGTGCATTACCTGAAAAAAAATATATTGTCAGTTAACTGCTTCACGTGAACTTTTTTGGTATAGATATACTATGTCCATATTGCTATTGAAAATAAATTACATGGCTGACGAAGAAATACTAGCCTTGAGACATTATTTTCTATAGCAAACATCAATTAACAAATAATTATGTAGCAGTATGGAGACAGTATATATATTTGGTAATATTATTAACACTTAAGTACCTACCTGGGAAAGAACAAAAATTCTATTGGAATTGGAAATTGGCTTCACTGCTAGTTTTTTCACCCATTTACATACAAAAAAATTATATGCATCTATAGATTTATAAGCACGAAACTCGTTTTCTGTAAAGGCACTTTTTTTTCAAAAACGAGGTAGTTTATAATGTCAAAAAATGAAATTTTTGGAAAATCTCGTACACTTGTACTGCACTGGCCAAACTTTAGGAGATAAGGATCCACTGAGTATGTTACATTTAACTTTTCCAAGTAACGATCTTGAATTTCCCTTGGAAGGGTATTGAAATAGTTACTTTTATCCATTTTAGTTGAGGAACGCAGCAAAAAATAACAGCAATATATTATAAAATAACTTAAAAAACAAACTGAACTTAAACACGATCAATAATTATCATATAAACACTATTAAATATGCAAGCACAACAATAAAAAGAACTTTAAGAAAACACTTCAGCAAAACAAACTCTCAAACACGATTATAAATCAGCCTAACCTCACTATCAAGTACCACGTGTTCTGAACGCTTTGTTTATTGTTTTACCACCTACGTCTTGTCAAAATAGTTTGTGACGTCACGTGGACATGCCCTATTGTCTCGGGGTTGGTTGCCCTATCACGGGTGAGGGAGTCATCACTTTCTCTCATGGCATCCAACAAGTCGGCAGTGAGGTCATCGATAGTACTCCTGTTGTCAAGAGTCAGGTCCAAGATGTCCATCTCTTCTTTGATTCCTTCCATGTGTGTTTTTTTCTGAAAAATGACGCTTTATGAATTAGTTTCGAAGGCAAAAAAAATATTTTCGGGTATGAAGAACAGAAAGAAAAGAAAGGAAGTATTTCTCCTTCTTTAATTAACTTAAAAAAATACATTCGGACGAAAAAAAAGGACGGAGAGAGAAAAAAAAACAAACAAACAAACACCAAGCAAAAACAAATCTTCGCTATTCCTTCTCTTCTTGCGTCGGCAGCCACACGTGGATAGTGGTCCCCTCGCTACTGGTTAGCTTTTTCCTGTAGCGGCCGGTGGGATGTTCAGTAGGTCTTAGGACGGACAGAGCCCGTTTTATTTCGATGGTCCATTCTGTTCCTGAGCGGACTGTTTGGATCAGCTTATCCATGTCTCCCGTTGAGTCTTGGCTCGGGTCGGTGCGGCTGGAAGCGGTGGAGGTGATGTAGAGGGTAGATTCGATCTCCACTGTGGGTGGGGTTGGATGTAATGCGGAGATCTTCCCGGAGTTCCCAGATTGGGTTGCTACCGGTGCTGGTCGGGTTGGTTTCCGATGGGGTATCTCGGCGGGGGAAAACGTGGCTGGCCGGCGTTGCCGCAGATCTCTTGCCAGTATTTGACAAGCTTTTAATCGTTTGTTAACTGTTTTTCTGAGAGCCAGGCCCTCTTGCCGGGGTTTTTAACTGAAAAATATAACGGATAACATTGAGATCTATAAAAAATCGGATGTATAGGACGGTCGTAGATCTTTGACGTGGATACGGGAGAGCTTTTTGCCTGCTCGGTTTTTAAGGTCATGAACAACCGGTGAGAGTACACGGGTAACGGTATACGGACCGGAGTATTTCGGAGCGAGTTTTGCCGCGAAGCCTTTGTCTGCGGCGGACAGGTGGTGTTCGCGCTTCATAACCTGTTCGCCTACGTGACAACGCCATTCTCGGCGGCGGAGATTATAATGGCGACTTTGGGTAGTAAACGCTCTTGCAAGGTTCAGCTTTACCAATTCGAATGTTTCTTTCAAACGCAGCAATCGGTCGGTATGTTGTGCGGCCTCTGTTTGTGTAGTGTTTTCGGTCTCTTCCTCGGTCGCAGGAATGGTACGATAAATCGCTTTCGGAACTTTTAATTATCTTCCAAAATTATGGAAGGCAGGTGAGTATCCGGTGGATTCCTGACGGGCGGTGTTGATAGCGAATAACAGTTCTGGCACATGTAGGTCCCATTTACGGTGATCATTTTCACAGAATTGTGCTATTATCGTTCTTAGTGTTTGATGGCTCTCTCTACGGGATTAGCCTGCGGAGTGTATGGCCGGGTCAAACGGTGACGAATGCCAAGTTCTTCCAATGAACTCCTAAACAAACGGCCGGTAAACTGTGTTCCGTTGTCTGTAAGAACTACTTTTGGACAACCGAAGCGGGTTACAATTTCATCGTATAAGGACTGCGTGACGGCTTTAGCGGATGCCTTACGAATCGGACGGCACTGTACCCATTTCGTCAATCGGTCCTGGAATACAATAAGGAAGGTATGCCCTCGTGTAGATCTCGGTAGCGGACCAGGTCGACGCTGACGCATTCCCAGGGCTGGTGATTCGGTGATGACTGCATTTCCCCAGCGGGTTTCATCTGGGACGATTTATACTTATGACAGGAGTCCCAAATACTGGTTCAAGACCAGTGAATGCAGTTTCAGACCTTAGCTCCGCTAGGATGCCTGTCTTTTCGTTGCCCACAATACCCTTTGTACACCTCTAGACCCACTTGATGGTTACTTTATTATGCTACGTCCTATTGAGCATCATCCATCATTCCATTCTTTCGTGTCGTCATTGTCAACCATTACAATCCACCTTGTGATTTGTTAACCAAATCTCCCTGTATACTCCGATACAGTGTGGTGTACCTCTCTGAGTACAGAAGGGACTGCTCCCTTAGGACATCCTCTATCTACTCTTCCAGCATACAGCCTATCCATCTGCAGCCTGCTTTGTCCATTTTCTTTGACAAGTCACTTCCGTGAGAGCTGTAGCCAAAGGAAGGCTGCTAATAATATGATATTTTCAAGAGCAGCCTCTATCTCTTGAACTAAGGAATGGTAGGACGTCTCCTTGGATACTCCCGGTCTATATGCATATTTTATCCGATGAATTGGTCTGTCTACTCACATGCCATTCATATTATTGTGTGTTTTCTCGATAACTGGAATCCTATTCGTGAATAACCTTACGTATGTCTTGTATTATTTCGCAGAAGACAAACAGGGCTGCATGTTTTTCCATGCCATCATTCTGTATTTTTGGAATATGAGAAAAATATTTGACATCCTCTCGAAAAAACTCCACCCCATTTCCTCATCCCAACTCAATGTTTTCATGCTAGACAGAAAAAATTGGCAAGAGAAAATATGTTCCAATGCGGTAGTAACGAATGTGATGTATGAAGAGCAAATATGAAAATGGTCTATTATTGGAGCTACTCGACTATCTGGAGCATCACCCTTTCTCCAAAAAAAAAAAGTGTTTTCACAAATTCCTGTGTCCATATCCTTTTCTCTAAATTACGTGACGCAAGCAAGAGCACTTTCGATGACCAACTGCAACCCTTATCTTTTCACACAACACCGACTCGAACTTTCATGGAGCGGGAGAGAATCTCACTCAACAAAAATATCACCACTGAAGAAGGAAGAATTTCACAATTTACTGACTCTATAGAATGGAAAAAATTAAATAACTTTTGGAGGTTTTAAACCCGGCGATGCATTGTTCGGCTCTGTTTTTCATGACTACGTTTCAAACTGAAATGCTGGTGGGAAAATTCTCAGATCCTATTTTGTTTATGTGTTTATGTTTTGTTCGGTGTGTTCAAATGAAGATTTACTACTCATCAAAATGGGAAATAATTTGGTAGAGGATACATTCAGGTATCAGATACAGTGCAAAGCTTATGAGAGGATTTTTATTTTTCACGTTACATGAAATAACATTCATTTGAGAAAAATGACTTCGGATAGATCAAAACTACAATACAGGGTGGACCAGAAATTTCAAATTTCTCGACTAGCTCCGGAGATATGTGACAAAATCCGAAAATGGCCCCTTTGAATTTGTTATTATAAATAATATCAAAAAACTATCCCCTTTTTGATAAACGAGGTTTTCGATAAATTTCCATAGCAAAAATTTCATTCCGGCGATTCGTCTTTACAGAGTCACCATCAACTTTATCTCTTCAAATACGGAGCTGGATTTTTTATTGCAATCTTTTCTAGGTTTTGTATATACATCCAAGTGTAGAAATTATTATTATTATTATTATATAATTTATATAAGGTTGCTCCAGTAATGGACATTATGGATGCTTGTCGTGAGCAGAATTGCACTGTATGAACTTTGCATTGGTCAGTGTACCAAATACAAAAACAAAAATATCCACAAAAACTCACTGTTATGGAAAACTTTCATAACATGGTTAAAAAATATTCAAATCTTTGCCCTTCCATTATATCGCTAACGATATTGTTTTCCAAATTTTGAAATGGAAAATGGCATTAACAAATTTGGAGAAATGGGGAAATACATTGCCACATTTCCAAAATTACCAGATTATAATTTATATACAGGGCTTTGTTTCCGCCGCTCGTTGACAACTTTATTTGGTAGACGCTGTAGGGGATTCAATGGAAGTGAAACGCTAACGGAGAACAACTACTGAGGCTGAGGGGTACTTTGTTAGTTTCGAAAAGAATGGGACAGATACTGCAAATAGAGAAGTTCAGTCTAAGGTCAGTGTGGCCAACAAAAAGTGGTTTTTCTGACAAGAATGATAGTTAATATCTACCCCTTAAAACATAAGATTTTTGCATGTTTTTCATCATTGCGAACTTCTATATTGCTTCAATAAAATAATGAATACTGTAGCATTTAAAAATTCAATTACTAATTTATGATACTTAAATTATAAACAACTTAAAGAAAGGTTCATTTCCATACTTTATTTGGTTAATCTTGATATATTTTCAACAATATATAACATAATGTTGTCCAAAACTTATGTCATCTGAACCTCCATACACTCCAGGAGGATTTTGGTTATTATGTTCAGCTTTCTTATGAGTTATTTCAAATATCAAGGACCTAAAATCATATCCAAGAATTAATCATCAATAATGTTTATGGAATATATGCTTACCTCTTCTCAATTTTCATTTGTAATAAATCAATAATCATAGTTAACATAGTTAACTTGTTTGTTTATTATATTGACAAACGTCAATAATAGGAAAGAACATGCGAATATTTCCATGGTATTTGTAGGTTAGTGTTAATGATTGTTAGATTAGTGGTCGATAGAGTTAAGTCATTCAGTTGAGTTAGTTCTATGATGCAGTAGCTGAAATGTAAAGCAGTCACAGGCCAAATCCTATAAGTTGGTGGAAATCATTGTCGATTCTCTTGAGTTGACAGCAGTGATAGACACCCAGTGGGTAAAGTTTTTTATGTCAGACAAGATTTTCATAAAAATTGAGGTAGAAACCAAGATGAATATAGTTCTGTTGTTGGGCTTAGTTGCCTATCAGTTTTTGGTGTCCCCTTGCTGTCAAAAGGGTAAGTTTCGTTTAGGGATGAAATGATTTTAGTTACTAAATCTATTTCTAATCGGGAACACCGTCATATCAAGTATTAAGCCACCCACGTGAAAGTACTTTTGGTTTGAAACGACCATTTTGGCTGGTCGCCATTGCCATTTCGGCAATTTCGATTTCCAACACATTTTCTGTTGTGGATCCTGACTCAGGCCCTGGACGTGAGATAGGCGGGATTCAACCTGAAGGGTATTCCAGACTAGATGCTCATCTTATCCAGAAGCCGTTTTTCAAAGGGGCAGATTCATCTTCCCGCATGAGGACCATGTGG
The DNA here is from genome assembly GCA_910591675.1 of Galerucella calmariensis. Taxonomy (NCBI): domain Eukaryota; kingdom Metazoa; phylum Arthropoda; class Insecta; order Coleoptera; family Chrysomelidae; genus Galerucella; species Galerucella calmariensis. The sequence goes on from CAJUYG010002073.1 coordinate 22,277, forward strand.
CCGCTACAGCTACTAGTCAAAACGAGAGTGGGACGATATTAAGTAATTTCAGTCTCTACAATCCTGGAATTTAGGTTTCGTTTTTTATATATTCCAAAATTTTTTATTTTTAGTGGTATTGAAAATTTGCCATTAACGACATTTCTGCGTCTTTGGTATAAGTTATATCTGCGTTTTGGTTTAAGTTATGCGTTTTCCATACAGACTTGTATGTTAAGTTGTATGTTATCCAACTTATATGTTTAAATATTTTTTTATTAATTTTTTGTGATACAATTCAAGCTTTACTTTTGATAACCTGGTTCTATATGTATACTGAAATCATTTCATTTGTTTTCAACATCTCTATCAATTAAACCTAATTTGTTTTATAATTAAGGTCTAATCGTATACTAAACTGTGAACACATTATAGCTTTAGTCTGTACTTACTCGTACATTATGTTTTGGGGGATAAATCAATTTTAATATGGTCTTATTAGTTATATATGACTTCAAGAGTTTGAGGATGTCAAAATGTTTTGAATAAGTATCCTATTTTTGTTAAATTGATAAATCAGTACATATTATGTTGAACGAGTATTCAACCATCACATTTTTTTTTATTTTATTAAATAAAAAACGCTGCAACTAAATTGTGTTATCTCTTTTTGATCTACACTTTTAACATTCTTAATTTTTACAGATAAATTTCATAGGTGATTTTACTTACTTCATTTTTTCTTTATTTTTTATGAAGTTAATAATTACTGTCTAAAATAAAGTGGCGCTCACGGGAAGACTACTTTTCATCCAATACAATCTACAAATTAGCAACGGTTCCTACGACCTATACTCACCGATGAACAGCTGCCGTTCGCACTTATGTAGTTACTTATAGTTGCTACCAAAAATAAAATCAAAATTTTCATAAAAATGCTACAATACACCCCCGAAGCGTAAATCTTGGAATTTAAAATGACTTTTTAGCTGAATACACAGCACATCGGTGGCCAAAAATTCCAGGAACTCTTGCCATGTCACCATTTAATTTCTGTTATTCTGTCACAGACTCAAATGTCAACTTCACTGGTTGTCCAAAATTCACAGTTAATTTTATTAATGAAAAGAATGAGTAATTATTAACCTCTTGAGTTTTCATAGCATTTTTATAGATACCAATTTATTAAGATTTATTAATAAAGCTCTTCCTATGGTATTCATTATTATAGTCGTATATGGAATATAGTATACTCATATATCTTTTTTAAAAACAGTGATTTGAATGTGCATTTCAGAGAGTTAAACCAAGTGGCATGTTTCCGAAATGCTTATTCGTATTGTATGTACACTCACATTTCTTCATATTTTGCTAGTCCGGTTGAGCAAATTCGTTGTGACTATAATTTAAACTTTCGCCTAATAATAAGTGTAAGTTGTTGAATATGGAGAAGTTTGTTGTTTGTTGATATCAAGGCGCTGAGAAATTGGCTAGCGTAAGTAGTTATAATCCATATTTATGTAATTGATGGCCCAATATTTTTATTCCAAAGAAGTTAAAGTTCATATAGTTTGGCAAGTTTATCTAAAGCTACGATGCATCGGTAAGAGGCGAGAAAACATCTGTCATAAACGTACAAATGGCGTACGGTACCTATTTCACCAAGTAAAATTGAAAATACAAAGGTCACTGACAATACCAACGCCACTGGAAAAATCAATATCAGTCAAATAACGAAGTAAGAGGGAAGAACACACACGCGCTTGCCAATAAGAAGTCAGCTTCCGATAAAAATCCCCAATTGTGTAATTCGAAGGGTGTGGTAATTATGGTTTTCGTACAACGCTGCCAGAGCTTGAAGAAGCCCATAACAAATTTGGATAAGTGTCATCTTTTAATATTCATAAATTGAAAAAATAATGTTAATAGAAAGAATCCAAGGAAACAAGCACATTGAAGAATTAGAGTTTGATCATATTGCTAATATTCTTAATAATAAAAAGTCCCTTTAATAATAATTATTACCAGTACATAATTAGCACATTAGCTTCTTCATAGTCGAACGTGGCAATATAGAATGTTTTGGACTGCATTACTTCCACGGCTCCATATGAACTTGCCAAAGTATATTTTATACAAAATAATAATGATATATTATATCAAGCTACGTCGCCAAAAAAGCACTTTTATTTAAATGGGCGGGCGGGCAACTACTTTTATTGAATGGGTATAATTTTTGATTTCATATGTGGATCTGTTACATATAACAATAATATTTTTTTTTTTCGCTCAACATATCCTATAGTAGAGTTACACAAAAAAAATTACCTCAATCAAGGCATAACTTTAGCGAACTTATTTTCCTATAATTACAAAGTATTTAAAGGAAATTAGGTAGCTGCTCTTTCCCCTCGGGATGCATCGGACGTGCTTCGAGATTCAACAGAATTTAACAATGTAATCGATATTTATAAGGAGCCACCAGCCGCTACTGTTTTGTCTGACGAAGATAGAAGTAAATAATCAGAGGTACCAGAATTGGAAACAATTCAACGAAAGACGTTGGAACTGAGTGAGTGAATCAGGAGTGATAAATGAAGATCCTAATTGGGTGTGAAGAAAGGCAATTTGTTGGCAAATAGTATCATACTGTTGTAACCTCTACTCCTTGGTCTATATAAACCAACAGCAAATGAATAACAGCTCCAAGTTGAACGGGGTTGGGGTATCTTCACAATATAACCAACCATTCTGGTTTGTAATTAGAATGGACAATATATACTAGTTACGGCGAATTTGCGCCCCATCAGTACAAGGTATATATCATCCATCCAGAGGATCTGGAAGCATAATTTTGAACTGGAGATAACCCTGAAATCACATTAACACATTTACCCCAGTGAGGGGAATGTTAAAAATGCGATAATACCAGTATCCCCACAACCAACCACAAACGAATTGACAATCTCATCGGTTTTGTAGTTTTTGCTAAAACAGTTTTCCGTAACAATTGTCATATTTAAGTGAAGCTTGTTACCAATAGATATACAGATAATGGTATCATACCATTATAACGCATTAAAAAATTTGAGAATTGCTTCTCAAAGAGTAGACCGCTGACTTAGAGCAAACATCTACTTCTATAGCCGATAATCGATTTAGTAGATCGAATAATCAAATGCAAAGACTTCATATACCGCGTGGCAATGCTCTGTCATTTTCGGCCGTGTACAAGAGTTTCCCATTTTTGTTGCCTTAAATTTAACTTGTGCTTTATATGAACGCAAGTCATAAAAATAAACCTTCTCCAAAGAATCCACTACGTACTCAAACTTCTATATGTGCATCACCATTGTGTACTTCCGGAATTTAAGTTTTATTACTTTTTCTTCACATCCCGACAAGGATCGCAACAATAGGATGAGAATAAAAACTGCTTATTTGGTTTATTGCTTACCACTTCGCTTATTCCCAATTCTTTTTCTTGATGAGGTTATCAAGTTTTTTTGTCCCGTCGAGGCATTTCTTGAAACTGTTCGAGAAAAAAACAGGGTTGTATCATCAGACTCCACTATCCCAAAAATAGAAATTAAAATATTTCACCTTTTTAATTCATTCTAGTAGACTAGCTCTGAGAAGCTCACTCATAATTTGTGTTATCATTTTTCACTTGGTATCCGGTGACCATTTCACTAGTCCAAAATGTTTCACAGAACTTGATCAGCTGCCTGATCGGTCTACCAAAATCTTGTTTTCAACGACGTATCCATGGATACGAGTGACAAAGCACACTTCCCTTCAACAATTCGACTTGCGAAACCGCCAATATTCTTGGAATTGAACGCTTTTCTCTTTGACTAGATAAATGGGAGGGGTGGTAAGAATAAAGATGTATTCAAAGAAAACTGCCACCGTGTAATTTTTAAATTCAACGATTGACATTAAACGTTAGTTTAAGTCACATTTATCGATCATAGAAGTAAATTTTTCACCGCTTTGGTAGTAAAAATGATTTTCAATTCCCAGGCGTTGGAAAATCGTCATATATAAAATGAATTTTCTATACATATCCAATAATGTGACTTTAGCTGGCCCATGAAATCAAACAATCACTTCCGCGTCACACATAGGCTGTGTTAACTGTGAACACTATTAGTGTCGATATCAAACAATATATTTATCATCTTCCGATAAATAATATCATGTACACAATTTTAGGTCAATTGAACAAAGGATGAATATTCCAATGAGCTTATCCACTAGGCAAAGGCGATGGCGCTCTACCTTTGCGTTGAAGTAATTAAAGGCAGGAAAGGCATTTCGTTCAGTTGCCATCTTCACCGATAGCCAAGCGGTGCTGAAGGCACTTGATTCAATAAAGGTCACTTATGAGCTAGTATGGGATTGCATCGGTGCATTAAACGCACTTGGAGACCATTTCAAGGTCAGGGTAGCCTGAGTACTAGGGCACGAGGAACATAATGGCACCAAATTGGTGGATGAAACGATCAGAAGAGGCTTATCAATGTCATTTATTGGACCGGAACCCTTCTGCGGCGTCGGAAAGTCGATAATTAATATGGCCACAAGGGTGGCACGGAAATCTTCAGAATGGTGGGTACTCTCACCATGACATAGACAGGCGAAAAAGTTAATTAGAGGACATTCGCCAACGTTTACGGTAGAATTGATAATAAAAGACAGAAAAACTGTCAAAGACCTAGTAGGTTTGTAAACAGAGCACTGTAAGCTCAACAGGCACGCAAAGCTATTGGGATTGACAAACAAATCTATGTGCAGATTAAGTAACCTAGAAGAGGAAACTGCTGAGCACATCCTATGTCAGTGCGATTGCCTGGCGAATGCGGCTACTTGTACTAGGCGATGAGAAGCGACCAGCAAGAAATTACCTGAAATATTCAGTCTCGAGACTGATTGGCCACTTGAAAAGAATCCGGCACAATAGATCTGAAAAAGTCGCAGTGGAATAGGCCCAGTAGCCTCATCAACTCAAATCTTAGGCCTAATCGAGAATGTTAATTGAAAAATACGATTCAATTATCAGTAGTAATAGGGTATTTGACAATTTTTTTTAAACACCATTAGAAGATTGTCTGGCCTCAGTTAAGTACTCCAAATTTTTTTCAAATTTTTTACTAAGCGGGAAAGTTGCCAAAACCAACTTTAAAAATTTTATATTTAAATAGCGCGCCAAAACGCGCTGATTTTTTATGACGTCAGTGATCTTGTCGCTCCGCCTACCGCATCCCGAGCGACAAGATCACTGACCAGCCGAATCGGAACCATCGGCTCGACCTGCGGCCGCCCACCTGAGCTGGCCTATAAGAAACAAGCAAGCAGCGAGACCTCTTACGTCACAATAAACTCACATATTTTCCCGCGCTGAGTAAATATTTGAAAATTACCATTTTTGTTAAGTTAATAAAAAATCACTGGTTTAATTTATTTGTGTGAAATATTGATTTCTGGCATAATAGTACCACAAAGTACCTGCTCCGACTCTTTTTTAATTTTTTCCGCTCATGGGAAAATACCCTATAGCCCAAGGACATTGATAATTGTCCGAAAAAATCTTATGACAGATTTCGAAAGCTTGTTGCTTGGAAACAGACCGACGCCGTAGGCGGAGGTCTGT
>CAJUYG010002073.1:27921-40999 GCA_910591675.1 Galerucella calmariensis
CGTGACATTTCGAAATATTAAATATTCGAAACTTCAAAATCGAAATATATCAATATGTATCCATAGCAACTTGTGAAAATTGCCCATGGTCTGTTTTCAGTGTAATGTTGACATGATTGGCTGAGATTGTTCATATGATATAAAATGAGGAAATTTGATTGGTTTTTGGAATTGTCGAAAAATTTTCAGTAGTAATACCCCTAGGGTCTTGATAATACCGAGATAATTTTGTCATAGAGAATGCTGAAAGCGTGTTGCTTGATAATAGCCCAAGGCCGAAGGCCGAGGGCTATTATTTTTGAGCAACACGCTTGAAGGATTCTCTACGACAAAATTTTGAGTATTTATCAAGACCCGAGGAGTATTCGATAAGATAATTTTTTACTTTGTATATATTAAAAAATTGATTGTAAATCTGACGTCTAATAATTTATTAGTTATAATCAAACAAATATTATTCATTTTTATTCAAAACTACAGTTGTGAGAAGTACAATTGGTAAATTAATTGAATCGTTAAATGCCATATCAAATTATTCGCGACATTTTTAATCCAGTTGTCAGTTTGACGTTTAATTAATTTTGAATAAAAAGTAAACACCAAACTGAAAACACCACATGTAGGGTATTATCGCTGTAATACAGCGGTGATTGGATGAAATTTGACACATGACTTGAAATTGAGTAATTTCATTGGTTACTATATTCAGTAAAAAATTATCACTATAACACACTTCTGATTAAAAAAAATATTAAAAATTTGTTAGTTATAAGAGGAAGCCGAGGCAATGAATTGATAGCCGCGGTAGTAGCTCTGGTTCTTCTCTGCCTAGTTAAACAATAGTATATTATGCAACGATCATGTAATGATTCGCATTAAACATACGAAACTCGCCTTCGATGTATTAATGAACATTTCAGGAGAGTTGGTACATTTTTTTTACGAACAGGTTACTTTATTTGAATTCAACAACAGTGATATTTTAGTTTTTCAATCCAATCTGGCAAAAATGTTTTCCGCTATATCCTTCGGACTTATACCTGCAATTTTGGATATCATTTGATACTATCAGTTTAATTTTCAATGTTAAGTTGGGTTTTCAAAATTAAGTAATGTGTACAGAGAGATGACGGTTTCAATTTTATTGAGAGTTCTTCAAAATACATTAAAAACACGTTTCCAGAAAAGGATGATTCCTTTTTTGCTACCCTCTAATCCATAAATTGACCATAAAATCAGCTACTGGATCAATTTTCCGTGGAAAAGAGAAAATTATAAAGGTAATACCACGAGTGCTTCAAATTTTATCGATAATTTTTCCTTTTCCACGAAAACTTGTTTATTTGGAAAAAATATGAAAACAAACCGATTGATAAAATCACGAGTCCGTTAGGACGAGGGATTTTATCTAAATTCGGTTTGTTTGAATGTTTTTGCCTCAAATAAACAAGTTTGAGTGATGAAAATAAAAAATTATATGATAAAATTTGAAGAGCGAGTTGTATTTGGGAAGATTATTTTTTTCAACAGTTTAAAATTTTGTATTACCTGAATGTTCAATATTCTCTTGGGTGATGGCACTCAATCGGTTTGTATTTATTTTTCAATAAACTTCGAAGCACTTTTAGTTGTCAATAATGACAAATTCAAAGTAAAATTTTGACGTTTCGATGTGAACAAGGTTTTATCGATGAGGAAGCAGAATTATCAGTATAATACCGAATGATTGGATAGAATAATGTATTGCTATTGGTTAAAACCACAAAAATGTCAGATTTTGACAAGTGAAAAATAATCGATAAAATTTGAAGCACTCGTGGTATTACCTTTGATAATACCCTACATATGGTGTTTTCGGTTTGGCGTTTATTTTTTATTAAAAATTAATCAAACTGACAACTGAATTGAAAATGTCGCGAAGATTTGGTATTGCATCTGACAATTCAATTAATTTACCCATTGTACTTTTCACAACTGAAGTTTTAAATGGAAATGAATTATATTGTTTGTTGGATTAAAACTAATGAAGTTTGTATTGAAAATTTTTAGGCGTCAGATTGAAAATTAATTTTTTGATATCTACAAAGTTAAAATTATCTCATCGAATACTTCTCGGGTCTTGATAAATACTCAAAATTTTGTCTTAGAGAATGCTTCAAGCTTGTTGCTCAAATGTAATATTATCAAGCAAAACGCTTTTAGCATTCTCTATGACAAAATTATCTCGGTATTATCAGGGGTCTGCCTACTTGGTTATCAAAAATACTGAATTTATGTTGGTCAATTCTTCAGTTTCACAATGGAAACCAGTGTTATAACAAGTATCATTATAAAACTGAAAATTGGCATTTAATCAACATCCTTTAGTATAGGAGTAGAAAAATTACAATTTATAGGTATTAAAAAACGCTTCATAATCACAAATTTTTAGTAAACTCAGAGTAACCAAATCGCTTTTATTAGAAGTGCCACTGCTTTAATATTTGATGCTGCTTCATTCGTTAAGCAAGCGCCAAAGTGGATTAGATTGATCCTCCATTTATCTAGTCAAAGGTTATTTTTGTCCTACTACCGCGCATTTTTTATCCAAATTCACCCTATGAAATAGAAGCGACTTGTTCAATTATTGAAACTTTTTTGAATAAATAAATAATGTACCCAAAAATTTTATCGAATTATTTTGATTTCAGGAATATCACAGAGACTGACATCATATCTAAGAAGAAAGATCAATTGTTCGAAGTGTCTGCAACAGTAACATTGCCCGTCCTAGATGTCCCAGAAGTATTTTCCTGTACGCTTCTCATACCCCAAGCGAACTACTCAACTCGAAAGGAGATTGTTTTTTATCCTGGTAACTACTATTCACACTTATTTTGAACGTATGCTGTTTTTTTGTATTAGTAAAATGATTTCCAAAGCCGTTTATGTCTCGATCGAAGCCAAATGTTCTTGACGAAGAAATAAAAGGTGGAAGTGTAAGTTTTTGTATATGTATTTAAAAGAGAGTTAATTTCCTCATTTATATCGGTGATATGCTTTATATTCGTGGAATATTTGAGTTATTTCCATTTTAAAATTCCAAATAGAACGAAAGTAACAATAACTTGATAAATTGCTGAGCCAGGAAAAATATATTATGTCCAGGATTTTTCTAGCAAATCCACCTTTGATATATTTCCCAATTCATGATAAAATATGTTTCATCCTATCATCTGCTCGGTTAAGGTCGACTTAGGTTTGGATCTTAGACTATAAGAATTGTATTCATACAACATAATCTGGTGTTTTTTGGGAGTAGCATCAAGTGCTTAAAAAAATGCAATTTGTACTTCAATATCCATGTTCATTATTCAAAACGGTAGAACTTCACTCTTTATCAGGACAAGTTTAGGGACTTTTCTATTGTCAAGGGATTGACAATTATTGAGTTATTTCTCCTCTTATTACCTATCCCTATTTGTAACACCCTATACATCCGTCCCTAGTAAGATAACAATCTAATCGGATGTGTCACAAATGGAGGGTTTTCTCAGGAAAACGGTTTTACGCTTGGAAATCTGTAAGAAATCCAGCCGAACGAACTTCACATAGTTTTCTACATTTTCGTGACCCCAAAAATTACTATTCGTGACAATTGTAGTCCTCCTGAGAAGCTCATGTATTTTTCTAATTACGAAATGCCTTTTTTATTATACTTAACAGAAAATACTACATTTTCAACTGTTTATAAAATACAGTAAATATGACATTTTCGGAACAGCGCACGGAAATTTTTTCCCGATCCCTATTTCCGTGCGCTTAATAATAAACATAGATATACATTTTCGGAACAGCGCACGGAAACTTTTTCCCGATCCCTATTTCCGTGCGCTTAATAATAAACATAGATATCCATAATACTAGATATCCTAGTTCAACAAAAAGAAATGCAAAAGGGATTGAGCTTCAACAATAATACGAATTGTACAATAAATATTACTATTAATAATAACGGTTCTGTCCAAAATGAATTTTCTTAGAATTACCTACTTGTATTTTTTTTGTTAATTTGAGTTGTATGTACTTACATTTTTACTGTTTTAGAAATAAAAATAAATATTCCCGATTTTCTTAATAATTTTTTGCGATATTTTTTGTTTATGTTGATTTCAGGTATAATAAAAAATATCGTTCATTACTCGTCCAGAAATGGATTTTCCGTTCTTGCATGACTTCCCGTGTTCGGCTGCGCCTCACGCTAAAATCCTCATTTCTGTACTGGTAATGAAATATACTATTCATATCGTGCTTTCATGAAGAAAAAAATAATTTCTGATGAAAACTCACAATAATAAAGTTGATGTACATTGTACACTCACATTTGGAAACTTAATACAGTTGAACAGTAAGTTGAGTTGTAATGTGAAATGTTTGTCAATTCACACTGCGTATGAATGAATATATAGGTACTTATAGCTTGTTTCAAAAGGTACATAGAGTATTGGAGTGCAATTATTTTTTAACAACCAGATGTCAATCGGATGTTACAGAGTTGTACTCAAAATTAACCAAATATTTCATAATAATTTTTTTTTATTTAAATTAACGTGTCTCGACTGCTGAGGTCATTGACACTGTTACAGTATTTCATGATTTTTAGGTTGAACAGTTATGTCATTCGATACTACATTTTAGGTAGCTTTGGTAGCGGGGATATTCCACTAGGAAGTGTTTAACAGTTAGATAAACAGAACATAACTGGCACAGGGGGCGGTCTTCTTTTGTCATTAAGTATCCCTATTCTAATTTCTTGGATTGAGGAGAGGGAGTCTGTACAGATAGCGACCTTTTTATTTCTTGAGTTTATTATTTTGAATGCCTGGAGAACTGCAAAAATATCTGCAGTAAATATGCTACAAGTGTCTTCAAGAGCGGTTGTGTAAAGGGTTTCGTTTGCTGAGGTGACCGCACAACCTACTCCTTTGCTAGTTTTGGTAGCGTCTATATACAGGGTTTGGTCGAACTTTTGTTGGTTGATTCGTTTGGTGAATGTTTTCCTCAAGATTATGTTTTGGAGTTTCTTGATTTTTGAGTACCAATAGTGTTGTGTCGATCATTGTTGTTGGTTTATTCCATGGAGGTGAGGAGGATATACGTGAAGGTAGTGTGAGGTTGAGGTAGGATAGGTTTTAGCGTGTTAATGATGGATCGTGTTGATTTTGGGGGGTGATTTGATTCTTCGTTATACATGTTTGAGATTAATTTATACACTGGGTTATGGGGATTGGCGGATGCTGAACTAAAATATGTTTGTAAAAGGTATTGGCGTCTCAGGTGAAGAGGAGGTTCGTTAGCTTTCGCATATAAGCTGTCAATTGGGCTGGATTTAAAGGCACCGAGGCATATCCGGCGTATTCACTATTCAACCAGGGAATTCTTTTATGATTTGAGGAAAGGTTAATTTGTCCGATAGTTTATTTTTGCAGCTGTGATAATGCAGCTATTAAAGTTTGCGATGGTTTCGTCTATATTGTTTGTTGGATTGAAATTGGAAAGTATAGTTTTAGTACGTTGGGTAAATTGGGGCCAATTTGCTTGAGATATTTTTCATTTTGTTAGATTTGGAGTTACATTATCGTCATTATTGGATATGAGAATAGGGAAATGGTTGCTGTCGTACAAGGCATTTAATGTTTGCCATGTTAGGTTTGGATGGGATTTTGAATCACAAAAGCTGAGATCAATTGAGCTGAATGTACCTGACGATATGTTAAAGTATGTGCTGGAGCCGGTATTTAGGATAGCTATATTGTTGTTATTAAGAAAATTTTCTATAATTCTTCCGTGTCCTATTGTTTTGTTGAAACCCCAGATCGTGTTGTGTGCGTTAAAATCGCCAGTTAAGATGAAGGGGTTGGGTAGCTGTCGAATTAAGTTATCTAGTTCCGTTTCAGTTAGATTGGGCCCGGGGAGATTATATACGCTGCATTTTATTGGGACACCTGCTGTTGCTTCAAGATCTGTGTTTAGATGAACATGTTCAGAGTATAATTCATTTGAGATGAAGATGGTAGAACCGCCGCTGGCTCTGAGTGGGTCGGGTCTGAGAAAGTGATAGCCGAGAAAGTTTTTTAGTACTTTTTTGTGTGAGTCGTTGAAGTTAGTCTCTTGGAGACAGATTATATTAACTTTAGTGTTAGTGATTAGTTGTTGCAACCGTTCTAGGCGAGGATAGAATCCATCGCAATTCCACTGTAGTAAAGAGAAAAGGAAGTATGTTTAGGGTAATGAGTTTTGGGAGCTATCTGATTGGTATGTTTCTGACATGTCTTCAATAGAGGATATTGAGGCTCCACTTTCTATGTTATCGAGTTCGATTTTCAGTGCTTTCTTAACTTTTCGGGTTAGTCTGGTGAGTCTATTTTTTGTAGATCTATCCTCCAGAGATTTGTGAACTAGTTGTATGTTATCCAAAAGATTTTTAATGTTTGGTGTGAATCGTTTTGCCTTGGCAAAAGGATTGCTGTTTCCCGAAGCGTTTTCAAGAAATGCGATAAAACTCTCAATGGGTAGAATAAATAAACTTTCGTTTTGTATGTAACAACTTTGAATTATGGTTTTTGAGTTCTCAGAGAGTATAGCTGCGTTGGTTTTTTGGAGGATCTGTTTTTGATTTTTTTGTGATAGGTTTGATTTTTGGGGGTGGCATATTATTTGGTTCATTACCGGTTAAATTAGTAGATGGAAGATCTTATGTTTTAGATTCGCTTGTTAGGGAACGTGGTCTTTTTTGGCTTGTTGTCGCTTGTTGGGGGATGCTTGTTGGGGCTAGGTTTGTTGAGGAGTGTTGTGGTGGTGGGTAACTGCTTTCTCGTGCATGTTGGGATATGTTTGTAGGCTGTGTAGAGTGTTCAGGTTGTTGAATGGGTGGGATTTGAGGTTCAGGAGGTGGTTGAGTTTGGTTGTTTTGCAGACAAAAACGATTAACAATAATTAGCAATTTCTTACTTGTTTTCTAATATTTTTCGACTGTTGTTCAATTAGCTGACCAAACTAACGTTTTCGGTGCACATCAATTGTCTATATTGTCCGTGAAACACTATTAAAAGTAAATAATCTTTCACTAAGACACAGAGCGTTTGTACTCGTTGACTACACACACTCGAATCCCATAATAATTTAATCGTAACTTCATGTAGGTTCCATTGAAAAATTGAAAAAAAATTTGTGGTGGATCACTTCGAATATGAAATAATTTTTTTTATCTATTCATTTATTTATTTACAATATCCTACGGGATATACCCAATTTACAGGATAAGGTTAGTAGTAGTTAGATAAATAAGACGATAATTTACCAAAAAAATACTAAAACATTACAATTATGTATGCTCAAACTACACATATATAATAAATAAAACTAGCACAAAAATTTGTACTAGGTATGAACTGAAATCAAAATCATCAAAATTTTCCTTCATTGATTGGATTATTGGTCTTCCAGTGATTCTATGAATCCAGATATTCAAAATAACGTAACTAAGGATGTGCCTACCTCTATTTTGTTAGTTTTTTGACATTTATTTAGTAATAAACATGTAAATACTATTTCTGAAAGTAGTACTTAGGTACTTTTAATTATATTATCCGGAAGATATTCGAATTTTGTGTTATAACCTCAGAGAAAATATTTTTTGAATAGTTTTCGATACAGTCCGCCACATTAAAACTGTTTTTTGTATAAAATATCGGGTCCAAAAATTGAATTGAAATGTTGAAGAAAATATTTTTTTTTTATTTTCACTGAAACAAAACATGACTCACGGCGTTTAATAATGAAAAAAAATTCTTGCCAAACTAACTTCGAATTTGGAGATAACAAAGCCTTGTTATCCGATGGAAATTAGATAATAATAATAATAATAATAATTGATTAGATGAATATTAAATTTTCGGAAAAAAAAAACTTTAAGGGCGCCACTAATTTTATGTCCTGGAACAAAATGAGAAAAAATCAAACATAAAATCAGCTGAGTGCTGTTATCTGCCTATAAAAAAAATAGATACCAAGGTACACTGAATTGAAGTTGAAGTTGAATGTTGGCTGCTGTGTGATAAATAAAACTTTCTATATAAAAAAACATATTTAACTCTGATTATATTTTATATTTTTTTTTAATCAAAAGTACACACTTTGTTTTGTCAAGCTTTCGTTGCACTTCGTCAACTTTATCAGAACAAAACTTTTGATTGAAAAATAATATCAAAAATCCCCATTATATCAAAAATGCAGAATACTTTCATGAGAACACGTTAAAATTTCAATTATTCCACCAAATTAATGTCAAAATTGGAAGTAACACATTGAATATTTATAAATTTGTGTTGGCGGATATCAATTTTGAAGGTGGTATTTAATTGTCTGTTTGTTCATTGATTGATGTAAGTTTCTGTGTCAATGTTTTGACCCGTATTAGTTACGGAATAAAAGTTATTTTCCTTTTTTAGTTCCAGTTTTTGGTCTACAAGGTTTGAGTAAATTAAGTTCAGTCCGTCAGTATCGGTCTTAGTATTCATTGAAATGTCTTCTTCCATCCATTTTAATAAAAAGTTGTCCTGTATAGTTCTTACATTTGTCAAGTACTTCAGTATTCAAGAAGCTTGCTCGGCTGATGTATAGGCCAGAAATGGTATCCCACAGTAATTGTGCTTAAATTACAATTCGGACTTATACAAACGAAGAAAAACCACATAATGAAGCAAATTTGAATATCTGGCCAGATGAATGACAAGGTCATATAATATTGTACCACTATTTAAGTTACAGCTTGATGGTTCGTTCTGGACAAGCATCTATTTCAAATACAGTGAAACATAAATAGCGAGAGAAAAAAAGTATGAAGGGAAATGTGAGTTGAGAGAACTTAAATAAAAAGTTAAATTCATGTGGCATCCTGGAAATTGGTAGCCATTTTGCATAACGATTATACTTTATATTCAAATCTTCAAACATCTACAACGGTAGGTACGTCCTTTGAATTAGGAATTTTCAACATACCTGTAATCTTACTTCATTTAGAAGTATCCAAACCACATGTCATATTATTATGTCCTGCACAATTCCCTACTACTTTGGTGCTTGAAAAACAATGATGAAGACACAGTCGTAAGCCTCTCTGTTCATTTCAAAATTCGGAACTATAATAATTATTGATTTATGGGCCAAATAGACTTGATGACCTTTTTACCAAAAATGTATTTTTGAGCGAAAATTGAATATTTTTATATTCAAAATGTTGACTGCAAAGTTAACGTTCTATCACCGGACGCAAATGAGGATATAGTCTGGATAAATTAAGATACACCGGTAAAATGCCAAACCATAACAGTACCTTATTCACAAAAATTAAAACCTTATCACTGCTCTGTAGGAAGTTACAATAAATATATTAGATTTCACGACATAAATATAAAAAACTCCTTTCAATAGTATTTTTTATCAAAAAGTTATCCCAACTAAATGTGTGAGTCCCTATAGAAAGGTAACGGTCGAAAAAGACGTTCACTTCCAAAATTACCTGCATGGAAGTTCTAATCTAACTTGAAGAACTCTTTCATGAGGAGCCTCTAGCTACCTTTCCACTTATCTGTTGCAAACAGATGCCTTTATTCCCCTCATTTCCCCTATAAAACATTTTAAGTCTAGCGGCCATTCCGCTTTCAGCTTTGTTTCAATCACATGAGATTTATTCAGTTTTGAATGTTTCGTTTAATTTCACTACACTGAAACAACATCCAACATGAATAGGTCACCATTGAGGTATTGTTTTATCCATCCACTAATATAATATATATAATATATCTACTAATATTTAATAACTTTTATGTCGAAGAATGGTATTTGGCTATGTACTTTGGGAGCAAGTTGAGGGCCTACTGAATATAAAATATTTTTAATTGCAGCTACTGTTTTTTTTATTACAAACTGGAAATTTCTCCATCACTTGGACTACAATTCGATGTACTCCTGGAAATTTTTTATAGTAGTCCTAAGATGAAATTAATTATTCCTTTCCGATTTTCGCCATTTTTACTGCCATTGGTCAAGTCTTATTTCGTTTCTTTCAAGCTATTGCTATATCTTGACTCCAACTTCTCCTCGGCCTTCCTTTCTCTGTACTTTTACCTCCCGTTTACTATTAACTGGTCTTTTCGGATCCATCCTATTCATGTCAAACTGTTTCAGTTGGTTCTTTTCGATATAATTATGTATCAACTTTTTTCTGATCTTGTGGTTCCTCGTCGTATCTGGATGAGTGACTTCATTGACAGCTCTGAGGTCTTCCAAATTTATATACTATTCGAATTCTGCTTTTTTTAAAGATTTATTAACCATTTTTTTCTCCCACTTGTATTATTATTAAGATTGTTTTCTATACCGTCAGTTTTATCAGACCTTCAGTCTATCTCCAATTTTTTTATTACTCAGATCCGCAAGATTCCATTTTTCATGAACCTTGTTTCCAGATGTTATCAATGTATGTATCATGTCATCGAATATTTCATCCAATGTGGACTTGATATTGTATTCATTTTAACCAATCTATCCGCCTTCCACATCTGCTAGTTTGAGAGTACTTTTCAGCTTCCACTTCACTTTTTCTGGTAACAGCAACATAACTTTATTGCCATTCTTTGCCATATCATGGACAAAATACAAATTATGGTCTTTGTTAATTTTTGAAAATTGGGCTAGTCAAGTTACTTTCAATTAAGAGTCATCTATATGACTGGTACCCATACCAATAAGAAAATATACAGTGAAATTAGTTGAAAATTCAATTAAGCTATCTTTATTGAAAAGTTCGTTTCCTTCTATTGTTTTACACACATTTGAAGAAAAAATAGTGTATAATTTTCGTGGAATCAAAGATACTTTATGTGCTTCGCGTGGATTGTTTGACTCACTACTTTCCACACTCAGCACATAAAGTATCATTTATTCTCCTGATATCACAATATACTATTATTTTAATTACATTGAATATGATATCTGACAATTTAAAAATGTTCTGACAATAACAACACTACAAACATTTAAGCAGACTGATAACTTTGCGTGGAGCAGTATGCAGTATCAAATTAAAGCGTTTATTCATGAGTTTATCAATTGACGATTAAAGTAACATTTCCGATAGTTATCTTTTTGTTGTAGGAATAGGTGTTCAGTATTCAGATACTTCTGAGATACTTTCTGCATTGTAATCTTCGACAGATTACATGTTCTATCAATAAACTTTGACGATTTTTTGCCAAAAAAATATATGTATATAACAGAGAGATAGTAAATTTTACTTTTGAATGGGTTGAACAGTTAAATTAAATTCATTTTAAGAGTCTGAACATTGTTCCAAAGCTTGCGAAATATTATTCAATACAGATAGCTCATTTTTGTTCTTTGAACAGCATTTTTAATACACCCATTACAATATTTTTTGCACTGACACCGGAAGAAAATTCCGTCCTCACAGCAAGTTTTTCCGATATTTTAGTCAAAACATCTATGAGATATGTGCTATGGCAGGGAAGTTAGCTTTACTAAGATCGCTTTGGTGTGATAGTGAAGTATTTTTATAAAGTACTGTTACTGAACCAGAAGATAAGTTTCACAAAATTAGCACAGTATTATTGTAGAAATAGCAAAATACTTCACTGACACTGGAAAATGATTTGGTTCTCCTAGACATCTAACTCGGCTGTAGATAATGATTATTCCAAAGTAGTGAAGTCGGGATTTGGTTTAGAGATTTCGCTATCACGGAAATATTTGATAACGTTCATGCTGCTTTTTTTTACTGGGAATTTTGCCGTATAATACTAGATATAACAATAATGATGAGTCCACAAGATGTCAGACCAAAACTATAAATTCACAAGTGGCACACCTAATAATGAATACAGAAGAGTATTTACAGAAAATGTCCAGCTTTGATCCGGACAACTTTTTTATTCCTAGTATTTTTCAGCACATCACAAGCTTTTATTATATGACCTGGCTATCAAATAACTACCCACTAAGCCTGCATCATGCACATATTATTTCAACAAACCTACACAGTATATCGGGCTCAATTTCAAGCTTCAATAGAAATTTTAATTATAACTGTACACTTCCAGTTCAAGGTGAGTATTATTCATTTTTATTCATGCTTGGAATTGAATCAAATATATGCAGAGGGATAGTTCATAAATATATCAGTCCAAGAGCTAGTAACACGTGTTTCATGAAGTGTTTGATGCACCTTGTAATTTTATGCTATAGTATCGAATGGGTAGCTGAGCAGGTAAGCAAGTGTTGGCAAGCCCTACATAGGAGAAAGGTATGAAAATATTTAGCCCAAAAAAAGTGTTTGATTCACAGAAATCTAAATTTAAAAGCATATAAAATATATAATTAAAAAGGAAGACACTTTTGAGGGGGTTAACATATAATAAAAACACCCTCAAGTTGTTTTTTTTTAATACAAAATGAAGTGTTTGATTCACGCTGCCATTTTAACAGCGTCTCAATTTCATATACTAAAAATTAATTACAAGAAGGCAAACACTTCTGTTGGGGTTTAATTATCGAAAAACATGAAAATAAATATTAATTTTAATAGAAAGAGATAGGCAGCGCAAAGTCGTGGATGTAAGCGAGAGCACCGATTACCGGCCTAGCTACGGTTTTGGAAGCTATTAAAACTGGCCAAACTCCAGAAAACAATGCTAATAATGAAGGTTTGTATTTTTTGTTCACTTTGTTTTGTCACATGCCTTGTCATAGTATTAATTTTATTATGTTTGCCTTTTGTTTTCAGATGAACGGATTTATGACGATCTAGAAATGTTCTCAAGTGATGATTCTGCAGATGAAGAATCAGAGGACAGTGATGAAGAAGGCGATAATTGAAAATACAATTTAATTGTTCTGTATCTGTAGAGTGGGGAGGGTGTGTGTAGGCTCACAGCACTTAGGCCACATGTGACCCATTGTACATCCTCCCGAGTAGTTGTCCTCCTAGGTCATTGTCCATCCTGTCCTTCTCAGGAAGGTG
>CAJUYG010002074.1:0-36420 GCA_910591675.1 Galerucella calmariensis
CAACACCTACATTACTGGATACAAGAGGGAAGTTTACCCAAGCTGAAGCCTGCAGATATCCTAAAACTCCTCCGGGAAATAGGACCAAAGGAGCTACCAGTCTCTTTCTTCTAACTAAGATCTTTTAAGTCTTAGTGGGTCTTATGAGCGGATTAGCAGATCCCTTTTTTGAACATTTCCATCTTTGGTACTGTATATGACACAAATATTTGTTTTAAGAGATTTACTTGAGTAACTGGTGGACAAAATTGGAATTAGAGTCACGTTTACGTGTTCTTAAAAAACAAACAAAAGTGCCGATAAGACTGATTATAATAAAAGTCTTGAATTTGAATTGAATTGTTCGCTTTACGTATCAAAAAACCACTTAGCATTCCTATAAAGTAACGCACACACACAAACACCCTATTAAAATATACCAAAGAAATCGCTTGAGGAAATACCAAACTGCTTTTCGAAGTGTGTGTGGATTTTAACTCATTTCGCAAAAAATTCAGAGAAATATCCGACAAATCCAGCGAGCGATTATATATATATATATTCCCATTCAAAATGAGAAAAAAAACCTTTTACTTTCCAACAAATGCTGCTCGGAGACGAAGCTCTCGGTAGAATGAGTTTAGATCGAATTTTCCTTAATCGTGTTATTTTGGATTGCCCAAATACCTACAGTTTATTCAAAGGTTTGAATTTCTATGAGATCACGATTAGGTTGTTCATGGCTTGCCAGCTACCAGAGTTTATAAAAATTGATTAAACTTTGAAACTTATAGGATGACAGTTCACCCACCGGAAATAATATACTTGAGCGAATGATTTTATTTGGAATAAAAAGTTTACGACGATAAATACATTTATTGCCGAGAGATAGCACTCGAAACGTCTCTGCAAAATTGTGTATCACAAAACGCACTGCATTGTCATATATAATTTTGTCGGCAAAATTTTTCGATTGTCAGGCGAGTGGTTTTGGATTAAATGTCATGAGCAAAATTACCTAAAAGCAACAAACTTGAATACAAGAGAAACATTTTACCTTACAAAATTTTTAATTGATTGGTATTCGACATGCCTATTTCACGAGAGAAAAACTGAAAAATCATATGTTTAAACGTTTTATTTATTGCAAACTTCAATTATACAAAGCCAAAAAATAATGCCATTATGAAAAAAAATTACTTATTTATGTAAAAAGTACAATTATTATAATTGTACGTTGTAGCATTTTTTTGGGGATTGTTTTGCATCCCAACCTGGGGTCCGGTGAACTATAGGGACACACGATTTTTTAACTGATTTTGTGAAAAATCGATAGTACTCACCTATTTTGAAGATTATCTGTTGAAAAATTTGCGGGTTATACACAATTTACAGAGAAAAATCCAATAAAAGATTTTCTTTCTCCACTTGAGCCATCACTTTTTGGCCCGATATTTTATACAAAAAACAGTTTAACTGTATCGCACTGTACAGGAGAGTGATCAACAACATGTGTTCTCGCTATCTATGAAAAAAATCCAGTTAGATTCTTCATAATATTGTTCAAACTACCACTTTTATAAATATATATTTGACAGGCAACCAGTTTGGATATAAATAATTTTAATAATAATCGCATACACAGATATGCAACCTACAAAACATAGAACAAAATACAATACTTTGTTGCGTGGTTGCCAGCTGTAATCGACTACTCGACAATCATGCTACATGACTATTGAGATACGAAATTAAATAATGTATCAGACTATATTTTTAGTTAGATTCATTCAAGACAAACCCAAGAACATAAATGAAATTATAAACACATTTTATATATGATGATATCCTTATATTGCGTATTTGAAGAAGGGGAAACAAATATAATATAATCATTGTATTCAGCCTTCCCCTCAAAAAATATCCAATACTTTGTAATCCACATCAAGTTATTCCAGAAGGGGAAGGGAATATAATAATTGGATTCACCCTTCCCCTTCTAGAATAACTTAATTATTCCAGAAGGGGAAGGGTGAATCAATTATTATATATATATATATATATATATATATATATATATATATAAATCGTAAAGTATGGGGACATTTTTGCAGACCAATTGATCAGTTTGGGGACAACTGTTGACTTTGGGGTCCGTCCTCAAATTTTTATCTTGAGAATTGGTTAGTTTGAGGACGTGTCCCCAAACTTTTTCAAGAGGAGGAATAATGGTTAGTTTGAGGACATTTTAAAAAAATAGTTTGTTTTTATGTTTTTGAAATACTTTTTAAATTCCTTATAGTTTCTATGAGCAAAAAAAGTTAGGAAGGTATGGAATTGACTCATTTTATGAATCGCAGTAGGTATTTAAAACCTGTTTCGAGTGCAAAAAGAGATTATGTTTTATTACTACTATTTTCTCCGTACGCATTTGTGCTCATTTTAATCAATTGAACTGTGACATACTTCTCTCCTTATGTAATGGGATATTCGAGATATAAACTCTCAATATTGGTGAAAAGAATTGAAAATGGAACATGTTGATTGAATCATTTTAATCTGATTCGGGTAAATTTTTATAAATTTTAGTAGGTATAACCTTCAAAGGAGGGAAAAAGTGTCCTCCTCAGGTTGAATAAAGTGAAGTGGAGGACGAAAGGCGTTAAAATCTCGGTTTTCGATGTTCAAGCACGAATTTTGGCTAAAAGAGAGTTCATATAAAAAAAGTATAGCGTAAGATTTGTAGAAAATTGGAAAATCTTCAACTTGAAAATGCTGCTAGTTTAAATGAGCTAGGAAATTCTGATTGGGCTAATTTTTCCGTTTTCGTTCAGGGTGCAGGGACTTGGTCTATCGGTTATTGAAAATGGTCCGGTGTAATATATTCCAACATGTTGAAATGGGAATGCGGGAATAATTCTTTCATTGGGCAACGGGCCAATTTGTACCTTATTATCAGGTGGCTTGTGACGAATACAAGTGATGCATTTTCTTAAAGTTTGTTTTGCTAATATCTTACCTTTTATTGGCCAATAATGTTGCCGAACAAGGGATAATAGTGACTGTGGTCCTGGATGTAGGTATTTATGATAGTGGTCAAAAAATAACAAAGTCAATGGATGCCCTTGTGGCGAAAGAATAGGTTGTCGTTTATCTATTGGTTAATCAAAATATTTTAATCTTCCTCCCACACGAATTAATTGACTATCATCAATAAAAGGAATAAAATGAAAAAGTTTGGATTTTTTATCAATATATTTGCTATTTATCAATTGATGATATTCATTGCTCCATCTTCCAACAAATTCTGTAATTAAATTGAAGATATTAAAAGTTTTAAGCACAACGTGGGATTACTTTTTCATTTTTGGTACATCTGAATTTTTTAAACAAGAATTTGGCCAAAGAAGGTGAGCCAAGATGAAGACTCAGTAGTATATAGAAATGATGTGCCATTCCACCAAATATTACATAAACAAAGTTTTTCAGAAGTTATGCCTCTTGAGGCTAAGTCGGCAGGATTTTTAATGAATTTAACATAATTCCAATTATCAACATTCGTTGGTGTTTGAAGTTTTGATATTCTATTGGCGACAAAAGTTTCTAACAAATTTGGTTCGGTTTTTAACCAATAAAGAACGACTTGAGAATCCGACCAATAAAACACTGTCATATTACTATTTATTGTATCATGTATTTGGTCTACTAATTGAGCACCTAATAGGGCGGCACATAGTTATAATCGTGGATTCACAATTAACTTAAAAAGCACGAAGAAAAATAGAATGCTATTCTGGAAATTTGTACTGTTGTACAAAATAGTAAAACGTGATATATTCTATTCTTTCATGGTGTTTATTATTTTGAAATGTTGGTGAAACTCTTCTACTTTTCATCCAACACTATTTTATCAGGGAGATAATTTTTAAACGAATCAGCGGAATTGATTTTGCAGCATATATCGTTGGGAGGGACTTTTCTGGTTTATCTGCTGATAGGCTAAAAATCTTAGACCATTTCTGAGTCAAAAATAGTAATTTAGTTTCTGTATGTAATGCGATAGGTCCGTTATAGGTAATTCAAGCAATGCTCATGGTTTCATATGAAATGTTTGCAGAAAGTTACATACATTTCAAGTTGGCGCTACTTTGCAGCTCATGCAATACTACGGTTTTTGTTATATTTATCAGGTAGACCAGAAAAACTTTTTAAAAGGCAAATTTATTTGGCATAACAGTTTGATAATAACTATATTCCATATTTTCCTATACGACGTTTCAGAGTAAAAGTGTTGGATATAGTATATTACGTAACGAGTGCGGAAAGTGACATTTTTCACACGAGTGGGAAACTCCTACGAGTGTGAACAATCACTTTCGCACAAGTAATGTACACTATTTTTCCTACGACCTCGCGATAATTGTAACAAATATTGTTTTTGCGCGATCGATCTTTTTTGTTTATTTACAGCATCAGTTGTCAGGTCGGTAGGTTGTGTTTACTGGTTTCTAAGTCTAACACGTCGGTAAGTGATTTAAGTAAATTACTTACCGACGTCTTAGCCCTACATACATTTAAGTGGTCCTACGTCTTAGCCCTAAATACATTTAAGTGGTCCTAAATAATATATTACTTCATTCATTACACAAAAGGAACAAAAAAAATAAGAAGATTGATATTTTTTAATAAACAGAATCGAACAGAACAATATAAAAAGAAATAAATAGCATGAAAACAATTTCACCAAAATGCAAATTATATTTTAAACTGATCGAGAAGTATAAATGTCACTTTTGACATTTCGTTCATTTCGAAGAAATTTAAATTATTTTATTCGAAATTCGAATATTTCAATACGATCGCGCAAAAAATGGTATAAGCATTTCGAACGTTAAGGGTAATACCGGTATCCAGCAAAAAAACATTGCTGTCGACCGGTAAACAACCCTTACCGTTCTTGATACTTAATATACTATTAATGTAATGGTTTTTCAAAAATAATGTTGACATCGGTGAGTGCGGAAATGAAATGAGTGAAATTCACTTTGCAATGAGTTATGTACACCATTTTTCCTACGGCCAAAAATATTTAAAAAGTACCTTAGATTTTTCGCTACTATCAGTATCAACTTCCATTATAATGAAAAACCGAGACTAACACTTTTTATTTCTAGTTTATCTCACAATTATAATTCGTTTACACTTTTATGTGATAAATATTTCACTTACACTTCACAAAAACTATTTCTATGCTTTGTGTTATAATTTGAGAATTTTGATTGAGCCTACTTTATTATTTTTCCCTTTTATAATTTATTATAGTATATATTTTTCACGATCACGCGATAAATTTACGAAGTATGATGGTTTTATTTATTTGAAAACATCAATAACTGTAGGTACCTACCTACAACATATATGATTATTTTTAAAATAATCAGTTTGTAGTGCAAAATATTTTCAAAATAACGCAGAAGACATTTTAATTCTTCGTAATTTGATTTTTTTAAATTCCTACAGCCATACTATAGATATACCCAAAATAAGAACATTTGACAGCTATCCGCGTTATGACAATACGGAGAATGCTGGAATAGACCGCGATTCGATTTCCGGCCGTACCTAGTTGTTTTTTTTGGCGAATCCTAATAATTTTTGAACAGATTTTGTGTTTTGTGCTATATTTGTAGTTATTACGTAGGTAAATTTAAATAAGAAAACCACGTTAATCGAATTCATGCGAACCGTGCGATATGATATCACACTAGGGTGATATCATAGCGCACGGTTCGCGTCACTATGATGATATGAGAAACTTCAAGCCAGAGTAGATAGTGCGATATATGTTAATTTCCTATATAGTCGTAGGAAATAGTTATTTTCCTAACAAGTGCGGAAAGTGATACTTTCACACACCGGACTGCAGTTGACCCGTACGACGCGGAGCGGAGTTCGGGTAAGCGGTCAAGGGCGGGAACGACACTACGCATGAGTTGAGGACATTATTCTTTCTACGACCGTATATACAAAAAAGAATACCAACCCATTTTTCTAAAATTATCTCATACATACATATACAAAACTTTAACTAAAAACTACTAATAATTATAAATATTAATATTTAAAACACAATTTGTTGCATTCTGTGAATTACTTAAAATTGCCGGTCCAGTGGAGTTATTTGCTGTTAACTGGTAAGTAGATGACTGTTGTAACAATAGTTATAACTTCCGGAGTAAAAAATTATCTAATGAGCTTAAAATTTGCATAAATTCACTTTTCCGCACTTTCGAAACTAAAATGCGTACGGGAAAATGGGTTAAAACGCACGGTCGTAGAAAAAAGATTATGTACAATTTCACTTATAATTAAAAGAAAATCCTATTATACCATTACTGGAAAAAAATGGAAAATATCATGTTTAACTATTTTGTGCATCAATTACGCCTCTTGCCAGTCTATTGGTGAACCTGAGAATAAAATAACTTCCAGAGATCTCTGTCATTTTTATCCAACAATTCTTTTTCCGGAAGTTGTTCAATAAATAGATTTATAGATTGGCCTTATTCTGTACAATTATCCGTAACAGCTGTAAATTTAACATCGATGTAGTTAAAATCGCAATGTTAAATCAAATTCAACAGCGCGGTGGAAAATCATATTCTGAACCACCCGATGTAAAAAGATTATTGAGAGCGCATTATTACATCGTAGCTAACTTTACTCATATTATGTTGTGTAGTAGAATTCACCTAATTTTTAAGTTATTAGTCCAATTATGAAGGAACCAGAAAGCAGAAGACTTTTTTAGTGGGATTATTTATTTATCATTTTTATTTAAAAAATGTATGGCGTTTGCATTTCCTAGATTTTTTAAATGTGGCTCTAAGTATCAAATTAATTTCTTTATTTAGCCTGTAATAGGCAATGAAAAGGTCTTACGGTATATCAAACGGATTTTTCTTTCTATACGTATATAATTCCTAAAAAAATATTTCAATTTATAAATTTGGCTTATTTTTTTGTTTCGATATTGCTAATACACACCGTCCCGAAAATGGGATGATATTGATGTTCATTTTGACTCATTTCATGAAAATTTACAATTCAACTTATAACAAACAGTGTTGAAACACTCCTAACGTCGAATAGTTTGGTCGGCGTTATCTTAACAGCGAAAATGTTATTATACATCGATGTAAGTTACATCAAAAGCGTACAGAATAGCTTTTTCGTAACATCTCTCAACCTTGAAGATTTACAGCACTGTTACCGCTAACATTTTTGTACAGAATAAGCCCATTTTAGAGATATGACAGCTACATATCTCAGTTAGACATTAGCATTCACGTTAAATGCATATGGGTTTATTTGATTGTATGACAATTTTTATTTTTTTACAGAAAAATATTGGAATTTCACAATTTTCAAGTAATTTGTAAACTCTTTGTTTGAATCAAATAAAATGATTCTTGCCACAATATTTTTTAATTAACATCTAGTCAGCGAAAGAAGCTTTTTGTAATTTTCCAGAATTGATAAAATTAACATCTACACTTTGTTTCTTTGTACTCAAACAGGTCAGCATTTGATACAGTTTCTAATTCTTTTACCAAATTATTAAAATTGATCATCTTATTATTCGACTAGAGTACTAAGCTATTTATGGACGTTCTTCTAAAATTCCTCAGGGAAATAGGACTTAAGGAGATACTAGTCTCTGAGACATTCCTCAGGAACTAAGTAGATCTTCCAGGTCTCAGTGAATGTCACACCATCATACATACATTTATGGACGCTTTTTTATAAGAAATTATGTAAGATGCTACAAATTTTCTATAGTTGAATCTATCCCAAATATTTATAATTTGATGATCATTTGATTTAACGATATCATGACTGAATTAACAACACCTGAGAAAAAAATTAGAAAAACGATAGGTCTTTATTTGTGAGGAAAACAAGAAAGTGACCACGCCCAATTGAAAAACACTATTTGCTTATTATCTACAGTAAAAAAGGTTTGGGCAGTATGTTGTTTTTTCGATTACAACAGCGCGTAAATAGAAAAAAAGAAAATCGCAAAGTTCGTTTTTTACGAAATACGTCCAGTACCACCCTGTTATTTTGGATATCAATATGAGGGCGGGGTGGATGATATTATGTGAGTAATGAATTATATAATGAGCCATTTAATAATACGGGTATGAGAATAATGTTTTTGTTTAAAAAAATTTCTATGTGCTATTATATCTCATGAAAAATTGGAGTCCCCGAACTTCACAGTATATTGCAAACTTCCAGAAAAACGAACATTTTCCAAAATTTTCATATTTATATTGATTGTAACGTGAATGTATACTTATGTATACAAAAAAAATTGGCTGTTGAAAATGTCCCCAAACTTTACGATTTACATACATATATATATATATATATATATATATGTTAAATTCTAGAAAATATTTTTCCTGAACCATTTTAGCAGTCGTATTCCAAAGTGTTTTCACACTAGCTTCAGTATAATCAGTTCCATCTCTTTTTTTCATGTTAAAACCACAATCTTCAAGAATTTTTGCTATAACTTGTTCAGAAGTATCCTTTTCTAACGTATAATTACGTGCGTCCAGAAACATTCTAAACTGTTCCCACGCAGACTTTTTTTTCTTCATTGTATTTCGCGGTATACTTTGCTTAATTGTACTCTCTATTTCATTTATTGAATTATTTCCAAATCTTGTATTATTCATGTTAATAATACTTATTCAAATTTTTGAAACAGTTTTAATAATTTTTAGACAGTTAAATAAATAAATAAACAACTTAGTTTCCTTAGAAACCACTAACAAAAATTTATGTTGAATTTTATCACAGAGTGATAGAATTTTATACACATAGATTTGATATATTAAACGTCAAAAAGTTGCCGCGACAAGACAAAAAATTGCCAGTTCAAAACCTTCAAATTTTGTCAGTTATCAATTTACTCTAGTGAAATAGTCAGGACAAAATTTAGTCGCCAAGTGGTGGAACGATGAGTGATAAATTACAATTAAGGAGAGAGATTACAGAAGGAGAGCTGGCACCTATTTTTGGGTAGGTATTTGAGTCAAGCTGAAAAGTTGTCCATACCTCTTCTATCAAACCCCAACTAAATTAACCCCTTTATTTTTATAATATAAATTTTTATTTGCATGAAATATAAATATGTTTGTATTGAGACAACTGAAATTTTTATATGTTGGAGAATAAGTCACACGATTTAGAAGCGTTCCTAACCTAAAAATATGAAGAAAGTATTTAATATTTTAATAGTGTATTATGTATAGTTGAGGAATATTATTCTTTCCACTACTATCTATGAAGTTGACAATTATTGCTTCTTCTAGCCAACTGAGAAGTTGAATTTCTCAATTAGTGGTTAATAGTTTTTTCTATTATCAACCTAGGTCAATAATATTTTGAGACTCCAAGGATAGTAGTTCAACAAAAACTTGTGCAAAAAATATGTCATACACAAATTTTAAAAAATATGTATGCTATACTTTATTACTAATCTTTTTGTTACACCCTGTACATTATTATCTAATATTTTTCATAATTTAATACGCAATTGCGTCAATCATCCATTATCAAAATATAGGATTGAATTAAAAAAGGGCATCAATCTTCCACATAGATTTTTTGCTTGACGTATTTAATTCCAAATTAAAATCGTTTTATAAATCACCTCGCATGGCATGTGTGACATATGGGCTCCCAATGGAACGTTGGGCGTATCCTAATTCCGAGAATTCTAAAAGAAGTGGTTCTTTCCGCCAAAAAGTCAGATACCAATAAAATTCAACTACCATCTGCCGGATGCAGAATCTTAAACCTTTGGAATTCATTAAAATTCCCAATGTCAATAGTTCAAAGAAACAGAAGCGTTCCTTAAAAAGGGATAATTACGTGTATAAATAATCAAGTCATTGAGCCTGTGCAATAATAAACGCATATTAATTTGGAGAGATCTGTATTCTCGAAATTACAAAATATTATTTTTTTTCCTAATGCGCGACTTAAATAAAGGTCGTAGCGCTAGATCGACAAAAATCAGAACAACTTTCTGGGCCATTCGCGAATAGAGGAGTTCAGTTTAACGTCAGTGTGGCCAACAAAAAGTGGTTTTTTGACAAGAATGACAGTTAAGGTCTACCCTTCAAAACATGAGATTTTTGCATGTCTTTTATCATTGCGAACATCTATATTGATTTATTAAAATAATGAATACACCCCCGAAGCGTATATCTTGAAATTTAAAATGACTTTTCAGCTGAATACTTAACATATCGGTGGCCAATAATTCTAGGAACTCTTGGCATGTCACCATTTCATTTCTGTTATCTGTCACTAGTTATGTCAGATGTCAGTGGAAAAAGTAATTAGGAGAATAGAGATACACCTAACTAGAAATGCTACAAAAATCTAATCGAAAATGGACATACAGAATTAAACGAATATCAACAAAAATAAATATAACTGACATTTGACATAATCAGTAACTGAATAACAAAAATGAAATGGTGACTTTCCAGAAGTTCCTAGAGTTATTGGCCATCGATATGTTGAGTATTCAGCTAAAAAGTCATTTTAAATTTTAAAATATACGCTTCGGGGGTGTATGCATTATTTTAATGAAGCAATATAGATGTTCGCAATGATAAAAAAACATGCAAAAATCTCATGTTTCGGAGGGTAGACCTTAACTGTCATTCTTGTCAGGAAAACCACTTTTTGTTGGCCACACTGACCTTAAACTGAACTCCTCTATTGCTTACATTAAGGCAGTTTTAGCGAGGATACCGTTGAAGTGATTCAGTAACCGAACACTAACCGCGTTGTTTTAGCGTCCAACGGTGTCATAGGGGAAGGTGTTGTGACGTAATATGCTGACGTCATTGTTTGATACCGTTGATCTGAAACATTTCAACAAGTCAAGAGGTAGGTAACTGGCGGTTACTGAAAATTTTGTTCACAAACATGAAACATGTGTCAGTGTCACATCGTCGTAGTAGTTTATAAATATTATTCTATGGTCGTAGTCTAATATTTGTGAAACAAAAATTAGCTTGTTATTTATTTGAAAGAAGTCGGCTATCTGCTATTTCATTTAAGGTGAATTCATGTAAGAAGAAATTAAAACTAAGATTAATTTAAAACTAAAACTAAGAAAATAAAACCATGTTATTTCTTAATTTAAATTTCAATTTCTTATGTTTCTTGCATGAACATCTTCAGTACAGGTACATGCTCATGCAAGAAACTAATAAATTGAGATTTAAATCAGCAAGTAACATGGTTTTATCTTCTTAGTTTTAGTTTTAAATTAATCTTAGTTTTAATTTCTTCTTGCATGAATCCACCTTTAGTGTGCTTTGGTAATTAATGTACCACAAAAACAGTTGCGACTTTTCAGGGGATAGAGATTTTCTACCTCCTCTAAAAGGTTTTTGAAGAATTTTTTCTCTGTCGATCCTTAATAAATTTTCAAGAAGTTTTTGAAATGTAGATTTTTTTAATTTAAATAATTCGTAAAACGCAGTGTTGTTGTAATTATCAAGCCAAACAAATTCATTCATAAACATTCTTATGTGTTCCTCTTAGAGTAAGATCCCAGAGCGATAAGACACAACTTATTTTCACATAAATGAAACCTCATGTTCTCAGTAGTGTCTTATGTGCTCAGAATACCTGCGCGCTTGTGGAGCTTGCCGAGTGACACCTGGGCAGGTACCAGGTATGAAAGGTAACTAAAATTAATAGTTATTTAAGTTAAATTTTTATAGCTGATTTTTATATATATTTTGGAGAGTATTATTATAAAGTTATACCATAAGCGTCAGACACTTTTCATGGGCCATAACTTTTGTCAGACGCTTTAAAGCTCTACAAGAAATAAATGAACTTAACTTATTTTTACATGTCTGACTCTTGAATATTTTGTTAAGACAATTGTTACGAAGTTATATTTAATAAGTCAGACAAAATTGATTGACCAAACACCCCCTAACCAGCAAAATTATTCAGCCGTGAGTATGAGCGCGAAAGCATTATAGGTGCGTTTCGGAGCGAGTGAGACGGTCTTACTAACTCAACTCCCCTTCTCTCATTCGTGTAATTTTTCTGTGTATTGTGTATGTGTCCTTTGCGTGCAACCTAATGGTATTGGTATACAGTATAGTTCGGATCTGTGAGACCCCATGTTTTTGTTGTTTACGTCGTGTAATTTGTGAGTGATTACATTACTTGATAACGTGAAAATCATGGAAGAAGCAGAATCAGCAAAATTAAAGTGTACATTTTGTGAAAAATCTCATGATAAATTAATATTATTTACCGAGGAAATATTTAAAAAGTGTAAAATCGTTTTACAACATCGAGTGACACATAACCTAAAATTCAAAGACTTGGTGCACTTTGGTGATCCTGAATTATTTACCGATGAGCACAGACAAGAAGATATTTTCAAGATTATCCAAAAGTTTATCTGTGAAATCTATAGTGTCCCCGATACACACGATGTTAACGCTGCCCGTCTTCACCTATTTTCAAATAATTACAGCGTATTTAATATAAATGAAGAATTTAACCGTAAATATTTAAAAAACTTTGATGCAAGCAGTTTACCACTGTGTAAAACTGAGTTATTCCAACAAGTTCTACGAGCTAATTACATTTCTAGCATATGGAATTATGCACATGAAAAACAACCAACCATTTTTACTCCTGAACAACATCTTCTTGTCTGTGCTCATCGGTAAATAATTCAGGATCACCAAAGTGCACCAAGGTTGCACGCAAAGGACACATACACAATACAGAGAAAAATTACACGAATGAGAGAAGGGGAACTGAGTTAGTAAGACCGTCTCACTCGCTCCAAAACGCACCTATAATGCTTTCGCGCTCATACTCACGGCTGAATAATTTTGCTGTTCAGGGGGTGTTTGGTCAATCAATTTTGTCTGACTTATTAAATATAACTTCGTAACAATTGTCTCAACAACATATTTAAAAGTCAGACATGTAAAAATAAGTTAAGTTCATTTATTTCATGTAGAGCTTTAAAGCGTCTGACAAAAGTTATGGCCCATGAAAAGTGTCTGACGCTTATGGTATAACTTTATAATAATACTCTCCAAAATATATATAAAAATCAGCTATAAAAATTCAAGTTAGATAATTATTAAATTTAGTTACCTTTCACACCTGGTACCTGCTCAGGTGTCACTCGGCAAGCTCCACAAGCGCGCAGGTATTCTGAGCACATAAGACACTTCTGAGAACATGATGTTTCATTTATGTGAAAATAAGTTGTGTCTTATCGCTCTGGGATCTTGGACTATCTCTTATTATTGCTGACGTTAAGTAAACATCGATATTATTTTCAATTAAAAGAGCATTGTTTATTAAAAACAAGTTTTCCTCAACAATTAGCTCCCAAATTACTGGAAGTAACTGAAGATTCAATTCCATTTTTTTAAATTTTCCAACAAGAAACAAGAACGAACAAAACAAAAACAAACCCTAGATAACCAAATATAAAATATGTCAAATTAAGTGTTAACCGTCTTACCACTGTTTGTGTTTTAGCGATCTTTTCCAGTTACTGGTAGTGGGGATAACAATTACATACCGTAACGATACCGATACCGGTTACTGAAGCTTCAACGGTATCCTCGCTAAAACTGCCCTATTGTTTGAGTTATTAATAAAACTAAGGCTCAACTCAGACTGACCACAGTGACGCGTCACTACAGCTTCATAAATATGGTTGTGGCTTAACTCAGACGGACCAAATTGACACGACTAGTTTTTGTTGTCGTTATCTGTCGTTGAAGATGACTTCAATTAACGACAATGGTGTTCGGTAGTGTTCAGTATGGAGAAACGAGGAGTGGCCAGTTGTTGCATTGCGAAGGCTGTCTGTCGTCCATGTGTTTTGTATTGACCCACCAACAACGACAATTTTATTGGTGATACCGTCCACAGGTAGCGACCGTCGCTGAGATCAACCACAAGAAGTCGTTCGTCCGAGTACTGCTCTAATTCTATTGCATAGACAAAATAAAAGGGACGGATTGAAGAACAGGCGGTATAAGGGACAATGTTTCTGCGCAACTGACCCGCGCATCGAGTCGCTTCGGTCGTGAGAACTACAAGACTTTTTACAAAAGGGAAATAGGATAAAATGGTTTAAAATACTATAAATTACATTTCACTTCACTATTTATCCTTCAATGTCGATAAATATTATGAAATATCCTAGTATATCAACTTTTAAGTCATTAAAAACGAAAATATACAAAACCAATCTTACATTGGCTGGTGTGAATCTAGCTTCTGCTTGTCAAAGTCATAGTGAAAGTGTCAATAATTATTCTACAAAATGGTGAGTCGGATTTAAAATTAGTTTATTTATAAATTTATTAAGGATTTTAGTTCTAATTGAGGAAATAACAGTAAGTAAACCTTTAAAATATCATCACCAAATATAATACGTCATAGCAATACGTCATGCAAAAAATTGTAATACTTAGTAAATATTTTTGGCCACTTCGCAATTTGTAGTAAGAATAAAACATTTTTCAAATTTTCATCTGATATTAATCAAAGTGAACAGTGGTACATTTTAGAATTTCCTTCTACATCAAAGGATCAAAGGTTGTGTAAAGATCATTTTAATAATAATGCATTCACAGGTTCAATGCAAAATACTCATTAGGTTTGTTTTACCTCTGCAATACTTAGATCATACACTACTACCAAAAGTAGTTGAACATAATAATAATACCCAAGCTTTTGAAAATACTCTAGCTATTGCCTGAAATGAAAGCTTATTTTTTCTAACAATAATGATAGCCTCAAAGAAACTCATCTACCTAACAAATTGTAACTTAAGGTAATGCATTTTATTTATTTTGTTTCAGACCTGTTCCTGTCTTCATAGAAATGGAGAATCTACTTTCTAACTCCTTTTTATTTAAATATTAATAATCATAATTTTAAAATAATGTGCAATTGGATGTGATATTGGATTAACTTTCCTAAAAATATAATGTAAGTTTAGTAAAAATATGTTATTTTGTGATTGATAATATGTAAATGTTCGATGAATTGATGATAATAATATAGATGTAGATTATTTATTATATTGTGTGCAGTTTAATAAAAATTTTAAATAAGTGTTGATTTCTCATTTATCTAAATTATGTGTCTTAAAATTGTTTATTAATTATAATCATTTCATTAGAAAAATGTAATTAGTTTTAATATTTTGTAATGAAATAATTATATAATAAACAATTTTTAGCCAAATTGTGAGATTTACATACCCACAATCCAAACTAACCAATTTAAATATCCCGCCCTCAAAAATTAGTGCCACAACCCTTCCTCTATTCTTGAAGTCGTTCGAATAACGTCCGTATACGATTTCTTTTCGAACGACCTTTTCGAATGCGAATAGCAAATAGTATTCTTGAACACTCTACGGAATATAATTCGAATGCGAAACTTTTAATCGCATGAGAAGCTTTGGCAACGTTGTATTTCTGTCAAAGAAACCTAACCTAACTCAAAAATTATATTTTTGTTGAATGTTTATGTTTGGACCGTTTGGACTTTCTGTTATAATTAAAATAATTTTGACGCTTTCTGTGATTTTTCAAGATGTGTTTTGTGTGTTCTTCTCACAGTCCTCACCTTTGCCGAGAATAATAACCAAATATGGAAGAAAAAAAGAGTGGTAGTCTAACGCGAGAACAAAAAAAAGTTCTGATACAATTTATGGAAGACCATCCTGAATTAAAAACATCAAAATTCACAAAAGAATTTACGTTTAAAAAGGGACAAGCCTTATGGGAAGAAATTTCCTTAACTTTAAATTCCATTCCAGGGGCAAAGAAAGATTGGATTAAATGGCGTAAGGTCAGTAAAAAAACTTACTATTTGTTCTCATATTACAAGTGTAATAAGAAAACAATAAGCTTCATATGAGTAATTATTAAATTTTGTATTATTCACCCATCTTTGTGTCCTGTGTGTCTAAACAAAAATTTTTGATTAAATGTAATAATTCACACATTGTTTAGGTACTTTACCTGTCTTATTATTGATAATATTTCCGCACTATGGGAAAGTGTCTAACTTGAATTAAGCAAAGATATTTTTTTAGACATGGCATGATATAAAAAATGCAGTGAAATCAAAGACTTCAAATATAAGGCGACACTTGGCTGGAACTGGTGGTGGTCCCCCTATAAATGAGGAAATAACTGATGACGACCAAAAAGTTCTAGATTTAATTTTCCCTGTGGTTATTGGTGGTATGCCTGAAGTTGCTGAATCAATGGCAGTTTTTACATTGCCACCAAATAAGGACATTAGGCCTAGCACACCCTCATTTGATCCTTCTGATGTTAGGCCTGGCAGTCAGCCTAGTACTTCATTCTTATATGATCTTTCTGACGTAGAAGTGATTGTGTCGGATTCAACTAATGTTCGAATTGATTCCAATAAAAAAGAAACAATTAAAAAAAGCCTTATTAAACCATTGGTAACCCCTATCCCGGATAAAAAATCAAAAACACTTCAAACTCCTAGAAGAGTTCGTAGACTAGACAGGTCAATTGGTGCATCTGAAAAAATGGCAAGAATAATGGAGGAGAAAAACATTATTTATGAAAATTATTTAAAGGAAAAAATATCTCTTATGAAAAGGGACTGTGAAGCTAAAGAGAGGATAGCTGCAGCCATAGAACGTTTAGCTGAAAGTAGAATACTGCTTTAAATAGTTTTAAGTTTTGTTTATTTGTTTAAATTAGTTATTTGTTTGTTGTTCAAAGTAATTTACTTATTTATTAATATATACCAGGTGACAACAGTGTTATATTGGGCCCCTTTAACTTTTTTATTTTTAAAAATAGCAAAAAAACTTAAAGTTCTTTGCTGTTTTAAAAAATAAATTAATTAATGGAGGTGTATATAAAACCATTGTCACCCTCCTTACCTACTATTTTGTGATATTGAAAATTAAAGACTGTTGCCAATAATTCTGCCTCTTCCACATTTTGTACTGCATTTAAATATGCAACATCTTCAATATTCATTTTAAAATATGAATTTAACTTTATGTGTACTACTGAGTAACTTTTTTTTACAAAAATAAAGCAAATAAAATCACAAATGAGACACGCGGCCGATAAAATTGTAAAATGAAAATGTTAGGTTAGAGAGCGCTTTTCGAATGACATTTACTAAAGTCGAATGGTTTATCTCAAACGAATGCGTTTCGAATACGAAATCCGTATACGATTGGAATTAAAGTGTTCAAGAATTGCATTTTTTCTCGCATTCGGAAAAATGCCGATTTCGGTAAATATCCGTATACGAAATAATTCAAGAATAGGGGGTGTATTCTCGTTCTCAGTCGAAATATTTCGTGTTCGAATGATTTCGAATGAAACAATTCGATTGATATTGGCCTAACGTATTTTCGAGACGTCATCGAATTAAAATTCGTATGCGGAATTGAAATTCGAATGACCATACGTGACAACGTCGCAATTTATACGGTACCAACTGTAGAGTTCTAATAACCCTGCAATATTCCTGCCTTGTGTTCAAAGTTTGAGGTTTTGAAGTGTCAGTTTCAATAATTAGCAAAATATACATTTTTAAAAATGGAAAAGCAAAGAAGCGGTCATTTCACTGCAAATCAAAAGGAACATCTTGTTGCCTTCCTCTTAGATCACCCAGAACTTAAAAGTGGAAAATTTACTAAAGAATTTACATTCAAAACGGCACAAACATTGTGGGAAGAAGTAAGCAATTCCCTAAATTCTATGCCAGGGGCAAAAAAAGATTGGAGGCAATGGAGAAAGGTAAATTAAGTACATATTCCATATACTAAGAAATTACTTTAGCGTAACATTCCAATTCAAGTAACTAATTGTAGACCATAACTTGAATAGGTTCTATTAAAATGAGGTAACAATCTTTTCAGCAGAAAAACCAATCAGAACCCCATGCCGAAACCAAAAGATTGGAAAATACAATTTCCGCAACAGAAAAACTGTCAACTCAAATGGAAGAAAAATCGGCATGAAAGAAAAATATTACGAATTGAAATCACAGTACATAAGAAAAAAGATGGATTCTTTAGACAGCGAACGTGAAATGAAAAGGCAAGAAATAGAAATCAAACGGCAAGATATAGAAATCAAACGGTCAATAGCCAAGACCTTAAATAACATTAATGATAAACTGAAATTGTAAATATTTGTAATTTCATTCATTTTAATTTCTATTTATTTAAATTAATTAATTTTATAATTTGTATAGACTTATGTATATATTTTTTAGTAAAATAAAAGAATAAGTTTGAAAGAACATATTTTTTTTATCAAGTCTTATATTGACACATTTGAATTTATTTCGAATTGAAAATAATAAAAATGAATTGTAAAGAATATTACGCAAAATAATTATTTACAATTCTGCGTCTAGTTTGTGTAGCCCTTAGTAAATCGTTTTGAGCATTATTCTGATCATTTACGTTAGGTACTTCGAGGTCATCATACATTCCAAAATCTATGTTACCCAAATTATCTTCATTATCTTAAGGTATTAGTGGTATATTGTTTTCTACGCATAAGTTGTGTAACATCACACAGGTATTAATAATTTTTGGAGCTTTTTCTGGGGAGTAATGTAGTACGCGATGTTTCAATAAACATCTAAACCGCATTTTTAACACGCCATTGCATCGTTCAATGATTGAACGAACTCTTCGGGTCAATTTGCTCGTTTAATACTCGATAGTGTTGTGCCAAGTTTTCGGCCTCTTCAAGTGCTCCTATAGCCGCCAAATTAATTATCGCATCATCCATTATTAATATATAACA
Organism: Galerucella calmariensis; assembly: GCA_910591675.1. NCBI lineage: Eukaryota > Metazoa > Arthropoda > Insecta > Coleoptera > Chrysomelidae > Galerucella > Galerucella calmariensis. The sequence goes on from CAJUYG010002074.1 coordinate 18,930, forward strand.
TATATCAAAATTATAATATCAACAAACAACAATCATAACCTTACCAAAGTAAAAGTCAAAATTGAAAGTCGGAAAAGTCAGAGAATCGCTTTTGCGCATGCTCAACACTCAAATTCGAGCACGGATTTTAAATTCGGTTGGTTCCAACCCAGTCGAAATAAATCGATTGAAAAATTTCGCATACGGACCAATTTCTATTACACGAAAATACACTTTTTGCATTTCATTCGAAAATTTGACGTAAGGTCGCATTCGAATCAAATTCGATTGAAACGAAAATAAGCCCCTAGGTCGCCTGGTGCGCTTCGATCGACGTGATGCCAACTGTTACTACAGGGTTGACAGCTCTCTATATTATATTTCTCTATGTTCTATTGCCTAACCTAACCTCCGCCCACTGACAACCACAATTCTGAAGTTGTCGTGACGCGTAGCTGTGGTCCGTCTGAGTTAAGCCTCACTTCGTATTGTTATATCAGTCAACGGTAGGAGACATACTGCTTATCCACGTATTCACGCATATGTCAGCAGATCGCGCGTTTCAATTGAGTGTGTCGTTCTTTTGTATGCTTACTCACATATATCTCAGATCGCATTAACAGAAAACAAAAAAAACTCACCTATTGATAGTTAAGATGAACATGAACAGAGGTCAAAAGATCCTTATACTCCCAGATAGTCACGATCAATCAATCAAACAGTGTTAATGATACGGTGTTTACACAGCTCGGGAGCAGAGTAATTACCGCGGTTGAAAAGTATCAAAGGTATTGACGCCTTCAAGGGATCAGTGATAACGTTATCGCCTTATATCCACCAAAACAACATCGACTGAATACATTTGGTATTTACCGGTTACCTATGGTTATTCCCTTTAGGGGAATTTACAATAGTGGTATAAACTAAGAGTAAGCCTACTCTCGGTTAAATAATGGAATAAGATTCTCGGAAAGACTAGAATAAGCTATACCGTCACCGAACAGACAGATATGTCGGTTACTCTACGAATAACCTCAAAAAGTGACATAAGTAAATAAAATTATGTCTGTTAAAAGCGAAAAAAGAGCTCGTTGTAGCAATTTTAGTGCAACCGAAATGTAAATACTATTGGAATTAGTGGAAAAACATAAAAGTATCATTGGTAAGCTAATGCTCTTTGGAACGAAGTTCCTTATCGCGTGTTGTGAAAGGAGGCTAGACGGATAAAATTCTTACGAAAAGTTTTGTCACGACACTTTTTGATATAGGAAGCTATTGTAAGCTGTGAGCATCGCATGTTTCTCTGTCTGTATCTTTCTCTCTTATAGAAAGCAAATAAATTGAAAAAAATTTCACCATAGTCCGGGCGTGAACCATCAACCTACGCGTCTATATCAAGGCATTCAACACATGCTGCCATAAGCTCTCATGTGTATTAGATGCGAAGAAAGGTACATGCTGCAATGTGCGATTATATACAGATAATAATAATAAATGCTTTTGTATTTTTAGCAAGTACTCACTATAACCTCTCTTTATTATTGTGCTAACCAAGTCATACGCATTATAATCTCCACATTTTGTGTGTTTAGCAAGTGTACGCGTCATAATTTTAATAAATTCAAAAACAAATCATATTTCAATATTACAATTTCAGAACGTATGTATTTAGCAAGCCGTGCGTGTTCTAACCTATACGCTGTTGTGTTTACGAAGTCGAGAGAGTATATATATATATATATATATACTCTGTTGCTGTGTTTACAAAGTCCCGCGCATCTATGACGTGTATGAAAAAATAGACAGACAGAGTACATATATATATATATATATATGTATATATATATAAATGTTTCGGTGTGTGTGTATGTATATGTACAATTCCTTCACTAATTAATCGAAAGGAACTCCGTTCCATCCGGGTGTCCCTTGACACCTCTCAAGTTTTTTATCTATATGAACATTATTATGCTTACTTTTTGTACTCTATAGAATGCAAGTTAACTGATGCAGTTACCAATAAAGAAAAAGAGCAGCGTTGGCAGACCTTCTGCCAACAATTTAATGCTGCCTCCGGAACAGGCAGAGCATCAAAAATGTTGAGAAACAAATGGGATGCCTGGAAAAAGAGCAGCAAGAAAGATCAAGCTGCTCTCTCTGCTTATATAAAACTGGAGGGGGTCCTTGTACTAGTGATAGTGAATTGAGTGTGTGGACTAAAAGAGTTTTGGCTATACTTGGAGCTACAGGAACAGGGACTACTAACGAGTTTGATAGTGATGCAATAGGTAAATTCTTAGCACTGGTATAAATGTACTAGTCTCATATTTATTACTTTTCAGAATTGTATAACTCACATATTGAAGAGGAAAAAAGATATAAGTACTTAATCAAGCTCCAGCTTTTCAAGATTCAGTGGCGGATGGTAATTTGGTTTTCAAAGAAAATACCATTCAAGACATAGCTTCTCAAGAGGTTCCTTGTACATCTCAAGAATTAAATAAGCAGCCAAATGCCTCTGACGAAAATGTAGGATAAGAGATGATAAAAGTATCTCCAGTAAATTAACCCTTTTTTGATTTTAGTGTCATTGGAACCAATGGAATCCTTCTGCTTCTACAACAAGGGCCAAATTTAGGTTAGTTAGGTATTTTTCGAGTAATAAAAAGTGCTTACTGTATCTTTAAATATTTTAGAATCTGGCTGTAGTTCCAGCTCATCATTTGCAGCAACGAAAAAAGGCAAGTTAACTAAAGCTAAAGGTAACTTGCATAGCTTGCATAGTTGTATGCTGCAAAAGAAAATTGACTTGCTAGACTTACAAATGAGCTTGTTGTAAAAAGAATATAACGAAAAAGAAAAGAGTAATGCTGAAAAACATATTTTGGAAATGAAAATTTTGGAAAAGGAATTGTGTGATGATCCATTATAAAATATTTATCAATAATTACATTTTATATTCAATTTAAACTAGTTGTAAGTAAATAATAGTTATATTTCTAACTAAAATGATTTGTTGATTTATACATAAATACCATATAAACAAATCAAAATAGCTTACAGCAGACAAGCTTACTCTAGTAAATTACAATAAATTTAAGAAATGATTGTTTATTAATTCTAATCTTCGTATGTTATTCTCTATTCGTATATCTTCAATTTGATTTTCATTTTCAACAATTTCATTTCCTTCGTCATGATTTTCTAATTCAGGTAGAATATTTTTTTGGTCAATCGCAGTATTATGTAGTATGGCAGTAGCAATAATTATTGCTTTTGATGTCTCCAACGACAGCCTTATTCCCAAACTCAATATTGGGAATCGTCTTTTCCAGATCCCAAAACATCTTTTCACAACATTTCTGGTCCTGATTTGGCTTTCATTATATAATTTCTCAGCCTCACTCACTGGATTATTTAGGGGCGTTAGGAAGGAATTGATGTTGGCATACCCATTGTCTCCCAAATGAAGTCCATTTCCAAATTCTTTTACTTCACATCTGGCCTTTATTCGACTATTGCTCAATATAGTCTGTTCATGTGATGACCCAGGCCATCTAGCAACTACATTGCGAATTTTTAAGTTGAAGTCGCATATAACTTGGACATTCCAAAAAAATACCCTTTCCTGTTCCGATAGACCTCTGCATCGTGTCCACCTGGTGACTGGGTTCGTACATGAGTGCAGTCTATAGCACCTACTACACAGGGAAACTTGGCAATTTTATAGAACTGTTCGTTCATATATTGCCTGTCTTCCAAGCTGACGGGCATTTTTATATAATATTTCGAAAGTCTTGCTATAGCAGAGGTAACTTTCTTGACAGATATACATGCTGATGCTCCACTAAAATCTGCAACAGTTAATTACATTGAGCCTGTTGCATATAATCTTAATGCCAATAACAATTTAGTTTCAGCAGTGAGGGCATCATTCCTTTGAGAAACAGATGATATTTCTTCTCTGATTTGCTCTAGAATATGTAAACATGTTCCTTTTTCCAACCTAAATCTGGCCACAAACTCATCGTCATATAAGGTTTCGAAGTAATTGATCCTACAATAACGAATTGTTTAAAATAATTGATAATTTAGAATTTGAGTTGTTACCTTTCACGTATAATTTTTGGCTTCCTCCTTAGCGGAACCATATCTTCTTCATCGGAAGATTCAAATATTGGAAGATCATTTAAATCCATTTTAAAATCATAAAAAAGGTAGAACGTGTCGCGGGACACACGGTAGGAACTTTAGTTCCTTTTAAGCAAAAGTTATGTGATACATCTGACGTTATAGATAAACAATTTGCATATTCTTTGGTGGTTGAGTAGTAAGCACACCAGACTCTCACGCGGTAGACCCGGGTTCGATTCCCAGCGAGGAATTTTTTTTAAAGTTTTTTTTTTCCCTTCGGAGCCGTCCTTTCGCCGGTACCACCTCAGCCTCCTGGGCTTATTGTGGATATTTTTTGGAATTTTTTTTATTGTTAATTTTATTTTTAAATAATCATTCTGCTTGATATTAATAACGACAACAGGTAGACGTTTGAAATATTTAGCAGAATATTCATTATTATAGATAATGGTACGGTACCCTCCATGAGGGAGTCCGACTGGCAACATCTACTTATAACAGCATCGTATATTTAAAAAAGGAAACCGTAGCATTATACAAATTGGACATTCGTTTACCACAAAATTAGTGGGAACATAAAATTGAATTGTTAAATTTTTAATTTGAAGTTATATTACAGTTTATAGAAATTTTTATTTTCTAGATTTTTTCCTTAGTGGGTCGTAGAAAAAATATGCTGCTCGACTCGTGTGGATTGTCCATATCGCACTTGAACGATTCATCTTCGTCCTCGTGCGATATGGCCATCATATCCACACTAGTTGCACAAACTACAATTTCTTCCAAAATATGCCCTTTTACATTTAAAAACTACCTGCCAAATGTCAAATCAATTTATCCATCCATTTTAAAGTTATCGAATTAAAACATTCAAGTTTTCAAAATTTCAACACCCTGTATTTCGAAAAGTAGCTAGACCCCTTAATCGCGCAAAAAAAATTATGGGCATAATAGTAAAAATTCATCCGAAATTCAAGTAGATCACTAGCATTGCGAATACCAGCTTTGCATAGAATTTCAATATAGCATCGGTGGTTCAGTGGTTAGAATGCTCGCATTGCACGCGGGCGGCCCGGGTTCGAATCCGGGCATGAGCATATTTATTATTATGAATCGCTGCTTCGTAAACGAAGGAGGCACAAGCACGCAAAAGCAAGGCACATAACGAAGCAATGTAACATAACGCAGCGTAACGTAACGCGTAACGGTCAGATCTTTTGCGTCGCGACCCCTGGTCGCTCAAACATAACCTGGCGTAAAGAACTAAAGTTCCAATAAACTCTCTTACGACAGCAAAAATGATCAATAATAAAAAATCAGCTGAAATTCGATAACAACACTTTTCGTTAAGTTTTAAAGTTAACGAGAGAAAACATCACATATGACAGGACTGACAGGAGATATCAATTTATATGAACTACTTTCACGCTACTCCCAGAATTGCTATACCGGTGTAAGAAAGCATCGTAAAACCAACTAGTTTTATACTAGGTATAAATTCTGGTATAACTTTATTCCCAGAATAACTATACTGTTATTTATACCTAGTATAAATATCTATTGTAAAACCGGCTTTAATCGATTTATTGCATCCTGTAGACAACTGAGAAGTTGAATTTTTCTATTAGTGGATAATATTTTTTTTTATTGTCAACCTAGGACAATGATGGACAAATTCAAATATTTTAAGAATCCAGGGATAGTAATTCAACAAAAACTTGTGCAACATAATTTGGAGATTGTCTTTAACATATTTGCTGCTTGAAATTACCTAACAAGATGGAATTATTTGAACAAAAATGCCATTAGTTTAAAATTCACGCTCAACCAAAAATGACTGATGAGGATAAGGAGTGCGTTCATAATCTATGGGCTAGATGAGTAGTGAAAACAGACAGTGTACGTGTCAGTTAGACGACGGGGTTAACGCCTAGGGAGAAATCAGCTTGAACGATTAGGGCACTCTACTGATTTGTAGATCGACACTGTCATTTTTGTTTTTTTTTTATATTGAAATGTGTTGTTTATTTGACGTTGATTGCATAAAAAATGGATCAAGGAATGTTTTTAGTTTTAACACATCAATAACAGTGAAATTTGAAAATCTGCTGTTGATGGAAACTGATAGCTAATCTTGGGACTTGGGACCGAAACCAATCTATTGGATATATGTGATGATCGTTAGACCAATGATCACATAATTATGGAGTTAGTGCCTGGTGGCCAAAAGCTTTAAGGCGAATGGCCCAAGCAAAGTTATCTAATTCACAGAGACAGCCTTGTCTGGCAATCACTGGTGCTATCAGCTCCATACCGTCGGCAGCCATGGAAATCCTTCTGGACCTACCTCCTCTCCATATACTTTTGGAACGAGAGGCTAGATGGACAGCATACAGAATTGCGCATATTTCCAAATGCACAAATCAGGCTTATACAGAACGAAGCAGAATGCTAGTGGACACACAGTATTCTGAAAATGACCTTCGAAATAATGCCTCCAACAGTAAACTACGACCTGCATTTTATACCGTCTTAATTCCAAATAGAGATAAATGGGTCCTCCGTGAGGATGAACTATTAAGAGCAGACAGCTGTTGATACACAGACGGCTCAAAAGCACCCTCAGGCTCTGGAGCAGGTGTTTAAGGGCGCAGACCTAGAACAGAAATTTCAACCTCTATAGGATCCTATGCAACCGTATTTCAGGCGAAAATTTACGCCATTGTTTCATGTGTGGAGATATTGGAGCAAGCCAATCTCATACATAGAACAATACAAATTTCTTGGATAGCCAAGTGGCTTTGAAAGCACTTAGCTCTCACTGTGTTATGTCTAAATTGGTTCTAGATTGCCAAAAAAGACTCGCCTCAATGGGAGAACTCAATAAAGTATTGATGGTCTGGATCCCTAACCCAGCATGAAAGGAAACGCACCCTCTTGCAAGAGAAGTTCCGCACGTGTCTCTATTGGACCAGAACCTACAATTGGCATCGCAATGAGTTTTGATAAACAAACACTTATTAGGTGGACAGCAAGAAAGGCTTTAGACTTCTGGCATAATATACCAGGATTGGGTCATTCAAAGGCTTTTATACATCCTTCGAAGAATGTCTCCAAGCAAATGCTAGGCTATAGCAGGCATGACCTGCGTTGTCTAACAGGCCTTTTAACATCTATGCTTAGTAAGTTTCGAGGACTCGCTACGGCCTGTCCAAGATTTCAATTTTCTGTGCGTTACCCTGCGACATAGGAGGGTAATGGGTTGAGCTACCTATCGGAAGTGTCACCAGGTTGCGGATAGGGGAAGGCCAGGGACGTAATGCAAATGAAAGAACTGGTCCATTGGTAAATAAGTAGGGATGAGGGCTATGAAAGCCCAACATTACCAACCGAATAACCAATCGCTGACAAGCTCGTGACACAAACCGCAAACTACATAGCAGAGCAGCGACCCTCTCGCTAGGGTAAGGCCTGTGAGGGGTATGCCGAGCTATGTGGATCGGGAGGCTTGGCTTAACTGCCTGACCTGTGTGGATGGGGACCACTATAAAAAAACCTCCCAAATCCTAAGGTTAAGTGGTCGCTGAAAGGATGGATGGCCGTGAGTTATTCGGTTTTTAGACCACTAACCTCAGGGCAACTGGCGCATCCTGTTGTATATAGCCTCACCCAGTCATGCTCAGTGGACTGACTGGGCGGACCTACATTCCTTAGCTGCTCGTGGGAACAATATGGACCATAAAAGCAGAAGATCAGAGGAGGAAAAGGACTCCTCTGAAAAAAATCAAATCGTCATAGTAATGGACTGTAACGACGCAAGTTGTCAGGAGCCAGTAGTTATAGACTGTGCTCCAGAGGTAAAAAAGCAAGGAGGGAGGGTCTCTTTGAAGAAGGGCAAGGAAGCTAACATGACCTTGCCCAAAAAACTATCTGGTGCCCAGGGGAAGAAACTCATCAGGGGAAAAAGGCAGCCGGTAAATGGGTGGAGAAAGACCCTTACAAAACTGGCAAGAAAAAGGAGTCAGAACCGACGAAATCGAGAAGCAGCATGTCCAAGTCAGGGAAAGCCCTGATGAAGACAAGCTCAGGTCCGACAACGTCGGGATACTCCAATACAGGTGGAAAAGAAGGGACAGGTAAAGGTAAAAGACCTCGATCTGACAACTCAACTCCACCTGGAATGCATGTTCCAAAAAAAAACAGGAGCACGAAAGTGCAGACTGTCTCCTATAAGGATGCAACAGCAAATCTTGGGATGGCGGTGATCCACAGATGCCATCCAGAAATCATTCTGAATCAGGAACAGGCAGGACTGATTCAAAACCGTTCGGAGGAGGCCGTGCTTGACGCCCCTGGGGAAAGCGCAAACCGACTCCAATTCCAACGTACATCAGTCCACTCAGGGGCTCTCTGGAGGACATGTGGGAATGAGTACACGAAGGAATGGCTCAGGAACGCGGTGGAAGGCTTGGGCGAGCTCTGGGAAGGTGCTGATCTGACAGTTGTTGGATCAGGAGACCTCCCCAGAAGGCCCCTGGTCCTCGTGCACGTTCCAGGTGCCATAAGGGAGGAGTCCATTCTGAAGGACCGTCTGGCTAGTCAGAATGCCTTAAAACGGGGGAATGGACCCTCAAAGGAAGAAAAGACGATGGAAAGGGGTAAACATTGACCTTCTCCATCGATGAGGCTTCTTTCAAGGCTCTGCAGACGATGGACATATTACGGTCTCGGAAGGGTGATCTTCCGAATTTTGAGAGGACCAGATGGCGGGGGTTCGAATACTACAGGAGAACCTCCAGCACAGTAAAGTTGCATCTGCAGTCCTTACGAAAGTAATTGGGGAATACGATATGGCCCTTATACAAGAACCCTGGGTAAGTAAGGGAAAAATTATGGGGTTGTCAGGGTCATGAGGGGAATTGATTTACAATAAGTCCTCCCAAGTACCTAGAACCTGCATAATAGTAAGAAATAATATAAATTACTGCCTTTAAATACTTTCTGTTTCAGAGACCTGACAACGGTCAAAGCAAAATTTATCTCCGATGGGAGATGCTTCTGAACAACCACCATCCAGGAGAGTGGAGATGTCGAGACAATGGATCGCATTCGATCATTGGGGAAGATGTGAATGCACATCACACAACCTGGGGAGGTACAAACACCAACCAAAGAGGTGAGTCTTTACTACAATTTATTATGGGAAATAATTTGGACATATTAAATGTAGGAAATAAACCCACCTTTGTAACAACAAATAGAAAGGAGGTTCTAGATATAACAATTGCAACTACCTTTATAGGTAGTTTTGTTAAAAAATGGTATGTGACTGATGAGGTAAGTTGTTCAGACCACAGACACATAAGTTATACATTAACAGGTTTTAGCACTGTAACTGAAACTCACCGGAACCCAAGGAAAGCTAACTGGGAGGCCTATCAAGCGGACCTAGGCTTTGAAATCCAAAGGGTGAGAGAGATGGTGAGAAATACTTTGGATCCAGACCTAGCTGCGGAACAATTCCAAGAAGCTATTGTGTCTACATTCAATCGCAACTGACCCGAAACTACAAGGAGAACCAACAGGAATGTGCCCTGGTGAAATAATGACCTTGCAGTTTCGAGGGCGGAAGTACGAAACCTCTTCAATAGGGCAAGCAAAGACGGAGAGTGGACCAAGTATAGGAAAACTCGGACGTCATATAACAAGGCTCTGAGGATCTCGCTAAGAGAGACTCATGGAGGAAGCACTGTGAAGAGGTAGAACAGATCTCCGAATGTGCTAGACTCCATAAGATACTCTCGAAAGTTCCTCAAAGGACAATTAACTCATTAAAGACAAAAGATGGATATACACAAAACGGAAGGGGAAACTCTGGTAGAACTTCTAGAAGTAAATTTTCCAGAATGCAAGATAAGCGATGAACCATTGGATACAGAACAACATATGGTCTCAAAGACTCCAAACTGGAGTAACGAGGAAAGTTGGAAAGTATCTAGGGAAGTGGTGGATCAAAGCAAAATAAAATGGGCAATAAATTTGAACCATATAAATCACCGGGACCGGACGGGATCTATCGAATTATGCTGCAAAAGGCAAAGGGCATTATAATCAGCAGACTGTGTACGATCCTTAGAGCAAGCATGGGACTAGGGTACATACCAAAGGTCTGGAGAAATGTTAGGGTTGTCTTTATTCCTAAACCTAGTAAAACAGGTGACAATGAAGCAAAGTCTCTGAGATCCATAAGTCTGATGTCATTTGTACTGAAGACATTGGAAAAACTGGTAGACATGCACATTAGAGGAGGATCGTTGGTAGAAAGACCGATCGACCTGGATCAATATGCATGCAGACCAGGAGTATCCACAGAGACAGCACTCCATCATCTAGTACAAGGAATAGAGTACGCTCTTGAAAATAAGGAAGTATTATTAGCAGCCTTCCTTGACATAGGGGGTGCCTTTGATAATTTTTTACTGAATATAGTAACCAATCAAATTACTTAATTTCAAGTCATATGTCAAATTTCATCCAATCACCGCTGTATTACAGCGATAATACCCTACATGTGGTGTTTTCAGTTTGGTGTTTATGTTTTATTAAAAATTAATTAAACGTCAAACTGACAACTGGATTAAAAATGTCGGAAAGATTTGATATTGCATCTAACGATTCAATTAATTTACCAATTGTACTTTTCACAACTGTAGTTTGATATAAAAATAAATAATTTTTGATTAAAACTTATGAAGTTTGTATTGAAAAGTATTAAGCGTCAGATTGACAATCAATTTTTTGATATCTACAAAGTAAAAAATTATCTTATCGAATACTCCTCGGGTCTTGATAAATACTCAAAATTTTGTCGTAGAGAATCCTTCAAGCGTGTTGCGAAGATAATAGCCCTCGGCCTGCGGCCTTGGGCTATTATCAAGCAACACGCTTTCAGCATTCTCTATGACAAAATTATCTCGGTATTATCAAGTCCCTAGGGGTATTACTACTGATAACACCTCTCACAAAGTAATCACTAGGGCAATTCGTCAATGGCAAATTGACGAAACAAGCTGCAGATGGATAGACTTCATGCTGAGAGACCGAACGATCTTTTCAACCTTGATGGGTGGAACATTATCAGCCCGGGTTTCAAGGGGGTGTCCTCAAGGAGGAGTCCTGTCTCCTCTTATATAGAACCTTGTAATGGACGGACTGATAAGGAGACTCAAAAAGGAACACCATACTATCTTAGGATATGCGGACGATCCGGTCATCATATCACAAGGCATATTCAATACTACGGTCAGAGAGCGCATGCAACAGGCTCTGAACATAGTAACAAGATGGACGGAAGAGCTGGGTTTAACTATAAGTCCCACCAAATCAAACATAGTACCCTATATCAAAAGAAGGGACCTGGTGGGATTGGGACCACTATTCCTTCAAGGTACGGAGATTCCAATGGTTATGGATGTTAAATATCTCGGGGTGATTATTGACACGAGATAAACATGGACCAAACAAATGGAAAAAGTAGCAACAAGATCGGAAACCACATTAATGATGGCAAGACGAACTTGTGGGAAAACATGGGGGTTGAGTCCGCGAATGATACACTGGATATACAGTGTAGTGGTTGAACCCATAATAACATATGCGTCTTAGGTCTGGTGGACAAAGATGACACAAAAGAACGCAATGATGAGACTAGGCAAAGTGCAAAGACTTGCTTGTCTCAGTATTGCAGGGTGCATGAGAAGCACGCCAACGGCAGCACTAGAAGACTTATTTGGCCTTCCTTCATTACACCTCGTGATTATGGGGGAAGCTAGGATGGGACTATTTAGGCAGCAGAACAACCTGAGCAACAAAATAGTTAGATCAGGACACATATCCATTAAGGACATCATAATTGGAGCCATTTTAGATATGGCCACTAAACTTCTCCCCAGACCCAAATATGAGGTAGAAATACCTCACAGAAAGGACTGGCAAGACCCAAGCAGACTGAAGCTTTCCCGAGGAGAGACCTGGTACACAGACGGGTCACAGACTGGGGAAGGGACAGGAGCAGGTGTGTATAGTGAAATGAGAAACACAAGATGCTCAATCTCACTAGGAGAACATACCTCTGTATTTCAGGCAGAGATTTATGCTATCCTAGAATGTGTCAGAATTAACAAATATAGGACTGACACTCATATGATGAATATACTAGCTGACAGCCAGGCAGCCCTTGCAGCCGCAGCCGCAAGGTAACATCCAGACTGGTGAAAGAATGCCAGAAAGAACTGACTGAACTAGCAGACCACATTAAAGTAAGATTAGGGTGGGTGCCGGGACATAACGGTATTCCTGGATGAACTCGCGAGAAGAGGTTCAGCAACAGCATATGTTGGACCAGAACCAGCTCTTGGGACCACAAAGAAGGTAGTCCGAGGGCAAATACAAAAATGGGTACAAAGCCAACATAAACTTCAGTGGAGGAACACTCCAAAGCAGGTACACAGTAAAACCTTCATAGGTGACACATGTGTAAAACGGGCCGTAGAACTACTGAATATCAGTAGGAATAAGCTTAGAATTATTACAGGTTATCTAACGGGTCATACCCCGGTAAAAGATCACCTGCATAAAATAGGGTTATATAACGGGGACCTCAGCTGCAGACTTTGTGGCATGGAGACCGAGACCGTATCTTATCTTATCTGACTGTGAGCCATTGGACTCGAGGAGACAAACAATCTTCGGAGAAGCCAATGTGCCACCCGAAGTATATGGCACAGATCCAATGGACCTATATCGTCTACTCGAAGGTTCCGGGACAACTGGATTGGTGGAATACATGTGGGAGTAGAGTACAATAAGCCAACAGGCTGAAGTGCTCCCGGCATCAGAACGGCTCCCAAACACACACAAAAAAAGGCTTTTTAACAGGCCACTGTCATCTGAATCATATGTCAAAACTTGGACTGTCGGAAGATCCGACTTGCCGTGTTTGTCTAGAAGATGATGGAACAGCAGAGCATATTATTTGTGCCTGCCCCGCCGCGGCTCAAATCAGGTATCTGATGTTTGGCAGAGTCTCTCTTTCGCCCTCGGACCTGAAGTATTATTCACCAAATAATCTAATCGGCATTGTTAAGAAGCTGAATTTGTTTAGTGAAATCTAAATACGTGTGAGCCACAATAGACTCTCGCGAGTCTCAGTGGAGTGGCTTAAAGACCCACTCACCACACACCTAACCTAAGCTAACCTTCTCACAGAATACAAATTGCCTGTTCCTTAACCTCTGTAAGTTATGTGTTCACATTATATGAACTGCGCATATCAGGGCAATGGTTTCCCCAATCGCGAGCTGGGAATTAGAAGTGCACTCTCGGCGATTCTCATGGTCCATTTGTGAACACTTTAGTGTAGAGTGTAAGGTATATATTAAATGTTTTACAAACGCCCCCTTTGTACCCAAGTATAACTTACACTTCACTCAATGCTCACACTCAAGACGTTGTCTTACATTTGGCTAGTGATAGAAAAAATTGTAAATACTTTACGGTGGTGAAAACATTCATAAGCCTCACACCTTATTTCGCTTGAACAATCATGATAATCTTCACCACCTTGGTATATAATATAATATAATCTGCCATCAACATACAGAAATTTAGATGTTGTGTTAGGTGATGTAAAAAAGAGTGATCTATTTTGTGGACTACACCTCTTTGAATATTCAATATTCTATGGAAAAGTGTAATTTGAAAGTTGTTTTATGTCTATAATCTGCTTCTTCAACCTTATAATGTTATTATGTAAATTTTATATTTCTTTCGGCACGGTACTTACCAGCTTCCAATTTAACAAAAAATTGGATAATGTCACATCTAGGTATATAATGTCAAAGTGAAAGTAGTTTTTGCAAAACAATAGTAACGTAAGACTAACCTTTACTACTAAAAGAGATGAAAGCGTTAACCCAGATTATGCAGTTTTATATAACATGAATCAATCTATAAAAATTAACTGAGAAATGATAACTTTTTTTTAAAAGCGACATGAGCAAGTTTCGTTCGCCTTCAATGATCGACAAAAATGTTTCGTATGGCTTACACTAAGGTTAAAAATTCGACAGATATAAAGGTCATTTTAGATTAGACAATTTCTTGTGCAATATTTAGTACAAGTTTTGGAACAATTCAAATTGTTAAGTCTAAAATTGAAAATTGTATTAAAAATTGTTTACCCTGTCAAATGTAAAAAAAATAGAACTGGTTCTATTTTTCCAACAATTTGATTTATTGTATTTCACGTTGGAAATGGTCTATAAAAATGTCATATGAATGTCATTAATCTTGATAATTTGTGGTTATGTATTGAAGTGGTTGAAAAATATGTCTATGAATAAACTAGAGATTGAAATGTTAATTGAGAAAATCTCAAAACATTCTTGTTTGTACAATGTAAAACACAAAGATTATCATAACAAATACTTAAGAAACTTAGCCGTAGAATCTGTAGTGGCAATGCTAGGCATCATTAGACCGTTTCATTAACCACTTATTATGCCAAATTTCATTCGCCTTTGTTTTAAAGTAAAAGTAGTGACATGAGCAGCCGTGAAAATTAATAAATATTTCAAATTTTCCTGTTCCATAACTAACGACATTTTCGAATTTGAAAAGTTTATATTTATTTTATCATCAAATCAAACCACTGCGCAGAATCTCGAACTAAATATTGTTCAAAAAATTGGAATAGTCTAAAATAGTCTAAAATAGCTTAAAACAGTTGGCAAATATTTCACACTAGAAATCTATTCCAAATATTGTTCCAAAACTTGGACTAAATATTGCCCGAAAAATTGTCTAATCTAAAATGACCTTAAGGTCTGTTCCAACCGCAGTCAGAAACTGTCAAAAACGATTAGAGAATAACTGTCATAGCAAACAACGAGATTACTTTCGCGTAATCCACTACGATAACACAACCATTATACTTTTACTAATTTTAACAATTCCTCTACATGAATTTTTCGATAATTCATGTGTCAACATGTACATTCAATGGATTCACTCATGTTACTGTTCAATTTCACCCTTATTTTAATTTTTGTTCGTGCACTATTATTTCAGTTACCCTTTTTCCTTATTTTCACGAGATCTTTGTGTAAATATAATTATGCGAAAAAATGTATACAATTTAATAACAGACGCCATCTCACTTCGTTTCAGTGAGTTGCAGCGAGAAGAAGAAATTAGCATAACATTGAAAACGGAGATTAACTGCCAGAATAATCTTAATTATGCTCAATTCTACCCATTGGAAAACTCGAAAAATTCATTAAAAGGCTTAGTGAATATACTTCTTCAAAAGTTATTACAGATATCTAATTTGCATGATGCTGTAGATAATCTCATCCGGCAATATTAGGCATAATTTGTTCAGACTTTGTTTTCGTTGTATTATCAATAACAATGTTCAATTAAAAATACTTTTTGTCCATTAAAAAAGCTTTCTCATTTATTTATAATTCGAATATAAATATTTTTTGTATTAGACAGATTATAAACAGAAAAAATGATACTTAAAATGGCCGTTACTCGTCCACAGAAGAAAAGTGTACCGAAATTTGACTCTGGAATTAAATTTTTCTCAAGACTCATTCCACTAACAATGAAAATCGCTATTATTCCCATCTTTGTCAATTTTAAGCGGATATTACATACGCTTGGGTTGTGCTCAACAGCCCAGGTATTTTAACTGAATCTTTGTATCATTTTCCGTGTTATTCACTTCCCTTCCAAAAGTTTCGTGTCTTCTATATAGGCCACTAGTTTGACTGTAGGGATTTTCAGTGATTATTTTTTTCACTTGTCAAAATCTGACATTTTGGTGGTTTTAACCAATAGCAATACATTATTCTAGCCAATCATTCGGTATTATACTGATAATTCTGCTTCCTCATCGATAATACCTTGTTTACATTGAAACGTCAAAATTTTACTTTGAATTTGTCATTATTGACAACTAAAAGTGCTTCGAAGTTTATTGAAAAATGAACACAAACCGATTCAGTGCCATCACCCAAGAGAATATTGAACATTCAGGTAATACAAAGTGTTAAATTGTTGAAAAAAATAATCTTCCTAAATACAACTCGCTCTTCAAATTTTATCACATAATTTTTAATTTTCATCACTCAAACTAGTTTATTTGAGGCAAAAACATTCAAACAAACCGAATTTAGATAAAATCACGAGTCCGTTAGGACGGACTCCTGATTTTATCAATCGGTTTGTTTTCATATTTTTGCCAAGTAAATATCTAAGTTTTCGTGGAAAAGAAAAAATTATCGATAAAATTTGAAGCACTCGTGGTATTACCTTTGATAATTGTATTATTTTTCCTCCAAAGTCCTTCCGTCTGAGCTCTTGTAAGTTATCACACATGCAGAGTATGTGAGTAGGTGTTTCATCATAAATTTTTTGCACATAAGTATACTATAATAAGTTCACTAATTCTGTACAGATGCTTCCTCAGGGTGCAGTATCCAATAACCAAGTCGGTAACTGTCTTCAACTGTCTCTTACCCAGTTTCAACAGCTTGGATTGGATGAGAGTTCCTTGTCCACTTTATTCAGTAAACTTTTTGTATGAAAGGGGGTTTTTGTCAGCCTCCATTTAAGTTGGTGTTTCTTATTTAGCCAGTTTCCAATTTCCCCTCTTATGTTATCCATTGTGATTCCACAAAACGGTCCCTTAGAACCTTCTTTGTTGTCTTTTGCTAGCTTGTTGAGGGATTTTTTACGGTATTTCATCAGTTTAGTTTTTTTGGTTACTGATAGCTTCAAGCAGAGCCTGGCTGTCAGTTAATATTTCAATTTCTTGTCTGGTATATCCTTTTCTGATATATGCTCTGCTATAGGAAAGATTTCATTGAGCCAAGAAGCACAGCAGTGCTAAGATTTTAATTGAAAATTCTAACTGAGCTTTTCAACTTAACATATTATATTCTCAATACCATATAACTAGCTAGGCAAAGTGAAATATATATAAAAAAGATGTTCAAAATAATGCTTCAGCGGTGGATAGTGAAAAGTGCTAATTAACTTTATATATGTTTTTTTCATTCTTCTGTGAAAGAACTCATTTAAATACAAAGTGCTATTACGAAATAACATTACTTTTAGGTTGAATAGATGAGGCTTTTACTTGATGTAGATCCATAGTAAGTTATGAAATCAAACAATTTTATTTTGTTAAATCTACATTATATTCAAACTTAAAGTGACGCGTTTCGCTAACACAGTAGCTTTTTCAAACGAATGGAGGTATAATGAGAAACTTTCTATTTATACAGTGCCTTAATACTAAATTATA
>CAJUYG010002075.1:0-11707 GCA_910591675.1 Galerucella calmariensis
GTCTGCTGAGTATAATGCCGTCTGCCTTTTGCAGCATAATTGGATAGTTCCCGTCCGGTCCCGGCTCAAATGAGTTAATTGCCCATTTTATTTTGCTTTGATTAACCACTTCCCTAGATACTTTCCAACTTTCCTCGTTACTCCGATTTGGAGTCCTCGAGACCATTTGTTGTTCTGTATCTAATTAAATAATACCCTTCTTGGTGTGCGTGACATAATTGTACTATTTTCAGGTTCTAAAGCCATCAATTCCCTCACCGTACAAAAATTTGCTCGTTGCTTAGCAACACTTTCAATCCTAGGACTAGAAGTAATTGCATTTGAGCTCTTTAATTGTTATTTGAAGAAAAAAACATTGTCTCTTACAAATTTAGTAAAACAAACTAATTGGGCAACTATATATAGGTATTTATTTGTTATTTATAGTGATATTGAATGTACAATTGGGACAATTATTGCCAAAATTCGAAGCACCACTGAAATTATCACTTACAATTTTGAAAGTCGCTTGAAAACTACTACAAAAATCATGGGATCAGTACGTCTACTGATGTCTACTTGACAATTTACTAACAATACCAGATATACATGACTACCGACTTGCTATCGTTGTTATAATTAATAGGTGTTCAAATTTATCACCAAATTATCAACGATTTTTGAATGAAACCGAATTTATTTTAATTTTGACTTGGTTGGAGAAAAAATAGTATATATCATAGGGACTAAAAGTGCCTATTTTTACTCGCAATTTCGCATTCACTCGGCTGCGCTGCGCTCCGCCTCGCAACTGCGAATATTGCTCGTGAAAAAAATATGCCCTTTTAATCCTTATAATATAATAAACTATTTGAAGTTGACAACAACTATGATATTATCAATAGACGTCAACAAAACTATAAAACGAACGATACAAAGCGCTCGCTGTGAACACTCGTTTTGAAAACGTATACGCATCAATGTTCACGAGTCAAGAATACCAAAACGTACGAACCTCTCGAAATGCGCATGAGCATCAAAAGTTCACTTGTCCAGAATACGGCCCCTGATCTATCATAATTTCCTCAACGCTTTAGCACAAAATAAATATGTTTTTAAATTAGTGTCATTCTCATTCCAAACGTCTGTTCCTCTTTGAAGCTACTGTGGAAAGTGGAAAGCTCACATTTCCTCCTCCATTTTAAGCTGACAGCGTCGTAGCGTTCACAATTCAAGGAGAGCTGTTAAAATATGCCAGTCAACATTAAAATGTAATACAATGGAAGACACATGTCTTTTATCAGGATTAACTTTCACACTAAAATGAGAACGAGCCAAAAATATATTTTGCCTCCTCAAAACTGTTCTGTTGAATTTTTGATTTTGTTAAAAGTTCCTATTATATCCATTGACAGCACAGCACAGCACATTAAACAATCAGCAGGTTTTTTTGGCGGAATACATGCGACCAATCTGTTGAAAAATCTCGTTCTTGAAGCATCCATTTTAGGCTAGAGGTCAGGGTCGAGCTGGAAATAGTTGTCTCAATTGTACAGGTATGTATTCTGTTCACATTTACCAAAATAGCTGACTCTTGGAAGGACGTCACGTTATAAGGCTTAGGGGTTTTATCACGTGTGGGTTTCAGAAAATCATTCCACTGTTTTTATTTGTGAATACTTGTATACAGGTTCGGAAAATATTGATTTTCCATACACAGTATGGTGCAGAGGAAAGTAATTGATTCATTATTTCTCGAGACGGCGACTCGAATGAGAAATTCTGAAACTTGTCGGTTATTTTCTCCGATTAAACTGAACTACATTTCTACTGAACGGTTATGTCAATCGTCAAACTTATCGGTACTGGGCTACAGAAAATCCACACTGAATGCAATAGTACCGTACTCAATACCCAGAGAAAGTTAATGTCCTGACAGGAATAATAGATAATGGGATTATTGGACCATATTTTCCTAATAAACCTGAACAAGTCCTTGGTATTTGGAATTTCTTCAAAAATTATTGCACTCCGAATTGAACTGGCTGTTCCCAATCAGAAATAATTCATGGCTACAGAAAGATGGTGCGCTTCCACACTATGCTGTCTTAGTGCGCAACAACGTCTTTCCAAATTAGTGGATGGATCAAAGAAGAACAATAAAATGGCCGCTTAAGTCACCTGACTCCTAAATTGGATTATTTTCATGAAGACACTTGAAAAGTGGAGTACCAAAATAGACCACAAAATATCTATGAACTCCATGAAAGGATACGTATTGAGAATCGTATCGAGAAGAGGTCGCAGCACTTCTTTCTCATTGTATTTTAGCTAAAGGTGAACAATTCAGATTTCGTTCTATTTAATGAATAATACATGATAAATTTCCATTATAATGATGAGTTTATAGATTTTTCGAGCAAATACAAAGATCAATTACTGTACATATTGATATGGCTGGAAAGGCGATGACGTCATCACGCTCACATAAAAGACGTCAAAAATGAAAATGTATCCCCATAAATAGCGTTTGAGAATGACAGTCGATGGGTTTCAATGAAATAACGAAATACTTCGTTTCATTCGCAGCATACTGTATGTAGAATCCGAGAAGCAACGGTGAGCAATATACTTACAATTACACAATGTCGAAGAGAGAACAGCATACTTTCCTTTTCTTCGGAGACATTGACTCCATGTTATTCCATAGTTTCCTCTCTTCCACTCAAAGAATTGCATACGCAGGCTAATCATTTGCCAGATCTGTATAAAGTATGTACATTGCAAGACCCACTAAATCCAGGAATACATAGATAGGGGAAAATTACTCCGGAAATTTGATATAGATTCTTTTCAGTACCAAAGTGGACAAGTATGAAAAAAAAAAGGAATTATACATTCCATTTTTAATTTGATCCAGATTGAGGCAAAATGGAAAATGTTGATGCAGATCCTCCGCTGTGTGCAAGAAGAACTGTTTGTTACATACCTAATTGTTAAATAAGACGATTTTCGATAGAAATGTAGTATGAAATTTCATCCGAAATATACTCAAAAACTAGACTTATCACTCAAGAACGGCTCTCCTAACATGATGTTTCATTTAAGCCATCACATACAAAGCTTATGTCAAGGAAAAGTTTCATGGTATCCATATTCTCGCATTTTTAGCCACATATAAAAATAGAAAAAAACAAAAAACTTGTTCTCATAACGTTCGGAATAATGCGGAGACTTTTCTGGTAGCTTTAATTCGGCCAGTTTTTTGTAACATGGAAGTGTCCAGCTTTGGGCTTATTCAGACTTATCCTGTTCAAATTTGTGAACATAATATGCATATTATGTAAAAGACACGAAATTGAAGGTAACTGTAATTTCAATGAGCAAGAATGTGCAATTTGAGAATATATTGCATGAAAATGACTGGCATGGAAAAAAATTATTCTATTTTTGTCACAAACATCCACTATAACAAATTTAACTTGCCGAAAGTTCAAACGCCGACGTCGGAGAGTATGTCTTCGGTACTGCACGTGCGTCCATCTAAAGGAGGTATAACACTGAAACAGCTAATATTTTCTTGTTAACTTCTACGTGTTTTTCAGTATTTTGGGGTAATTCTGTTTTATCAGACTTTGTAAAATTTTGGTTGTGTCCATAATATTCTCAACTCAAAGGAATATGCAAAATCTCCCAGAGAGCTAACAGCAGCAGAATACACATTTTGAAATCGTGAATGATTTAAATCGGCAAAGCAATAGTAGATATATTTGACCAAAATCCTAGTAAAAAACGGATTGTGCCATCATTGTGTAGTATAATTTTGATGTATTTTGGACACGCAAATGTTTTACAGTAATTCGTTATAAACATTGGGAAAAAAATAAACGTACGATTTCCATGAAACATAAGGATACTGGAGAAATTTCAGTGGTTTTCACAAATATTTGGCATTTCTAGTGGACGCATCATTTTATCAGAAACCAAGAATATAACTTTTGCTGCTCAACATCTATAACTCTCGAAACCCATTGAACAGCAGTGACCGTGTCCAAAGTCCAAACAAATAAAAAAAATGGCAACAAAGCAAGTATGAAAAAAATTCATTTTCCGAAAATCCCGAGAAACCCCAAAAATCACTCGAATTGGCATCACTGTTAGTTGTTGTTAGCACACAGCTGAACATCATACCAATTGACGTCAGCAGCTTTGGTGCGCTCTAGAGGTTTGAAATTATTTCAAACCATACGGAACTTTAGAATATGTTTCCCCAAGTTATTATTGATTTCCAAAGAGCTCTCGGGAATTAGGTTCCTAAGACGCCACTTGATGATATATTTGAATGGAAAGGTCTGAGTTAAGTTTCTGTTACTGCCCAAAAGTTCATTGATCAAACTCAGCTTAAATGGAGAGCTTTTGATTTCAAATTAAACAGTGTATCACAGTGAGGGTACTCAAGTGAATAGTTATACCAAATTTTCATTTCACGCAAGGGGTGATACATGCGGCATGTACACGTGAACTATTAAGACTGCTCGATGCTTGTGTTACATTAAACGTAGGCCATTTTGAACGTATTTCATAAAATCACCGTAAAGTCGAAATGCTTTGATTATTGTTGCAAGAAAACATTAAACTGGAAAGGACTATGCTTCCAGCTTATGGAAAATAAAAGACCACTCAAATGCGGATATTTTGATTCCAGCTTATTCGTCTTGAGAAATAAAACATTTGATATTATTGCGCCAATGTTGTGACTTATAATAAATTAACTTACAATTAATGATATTATTTTTAAAATCGCTTACGGAGATTGTATAAGTAAGACAGAGAGAAAATACGCAAACAAACCTGTATTACAAACTCCACCTGATTCCACCAAGTACGGAGATAAGAAATGAATAAATAAAACCAGACAGGGTTAAACCGACCTACTTTTGTTAGTTAATTTTCATATGTTGTTTTTTCTTTGTAGTGTAGTTGTTGGCATCGGTAGCTCTTGAAAAAAATAGGATATGGATGCGGAGAAGATTTTTTTCATATGCTAGATGTTGAATGTCTATTAACTGTTAATGCAAAAATGCTTGTGGAATGTGCTTAGGTAATGAACCCGACGTAAAGGGTGATACTAAAAGATAATGTATAATTCTGGCGCTCCACCTTCTCAACACAGGCATCGCCTGAGGACCTCATTATCTTCTATCCACGAAGTGTAGCTGAAAAAAAAATTTCCATTGGCCTAAGCCGGTTTTTGGTTTTTATATTTTTTTGGTAGCTAAAGTCACCTTTTTGTTTCATTGAATTTTATTGGATGGCCTGAGCCGGGTTTTGTTCAATTTTCATATTTTTTTGATAGCCGAAGCCGGTTTTTGTGTTTTTGTGTCTGGTTGATTGACATCTAATATAAGGTTGGTGTCTAGCATATTATCCTAAATACCAAATCACGCTAGCTACATGTGCACAATATCCAAGTGTTCGATCTTGAGTTTTGCAAGTACAGTAATAGCCATCAATATGTCGAATTTCTCCGTTAGGTTCGATGTGGCGGCCATAACCTGTCTATAACAATTAATATAAATAACCTCACCATTTTCCATATTTCTTTGATGCAAATTATTATTCCCTCTACGATGGCGGGCGGCGTTCTGAAATCCCTCTGGAAGATCGTTTAATTCCTCACAACGCCAAAATCCTCTAGGATGAACTCTATGTTCACAAACGTAACACTGCATTTTCTTAGTTTTTAAATACTTGAATACGCACACTTCTAGCACACAGAGCGATTATTTATTAAAACTGGTCATTTGTAGTTGAAACTTGTTAGTCTACAATTAGATGAATTTGCCTTTTTCTTTCATACTCCTATCACCTTTCGGGGATCTGATATCTGGATATTTCTTTCTCTTATCCTTATGCCTTCTCAGGCGTCAGATTGGAGTTCTTCCTGAACCCCGTGTTTTCCATTCTTTTCTGTCCCTGGCTAGTGCCTCTATCTCTCCTAATGACTTTCCTTCGTTCTTTCCAATTTCTTCAATCTGGTCTATCCATTTCCTCCTGGGTCTTCCTCTTTGTTTTTTTCTTGACATTCCCATTTCCATTACTTTTCTCGCTATTCTATCTTGCTTCATTCTTACTAGGTGGCCAAACCAGTTCAATTGCTTCTTTTTGATATTTGATATTATTGGGTCTTGATTAGTTATGCTTCTGATTTCTTCGTTCCTTACTTTTTCCCATTCCGTTTTTCCTGCCATTCTCCTTAAATATCTCATTTCCATTGCATTCATTTTTGTTTCATGCTTTTTCTGCAGTACCCAGTTCTCACCGGCATAAGTTATAGTTGGTACTGTAATTTTGTTGTATATGTCCATCTTTGTATCAATATTAATGTATTTATGGCTTAGTAATGTTCGATTTAAGGAATTATATAATCTTTTTGATTTATTTGCTCTGTTATTAAGTTCTGGACGGATTATAAGAGGGCCCTAACTGAATACAACAAACTGGTAAGGAAAGTCAAGAGAGGCTCCTGGAGGAGGCACTGTGAGGAGATAGAACAGACTCATGAGTGTGCCAGACTGCAGAAGATTCTCTCCAAGGACCCTAATCAGACTATACACGCTATCAAAAAAGATAACGGACAATATACTGAAAATGGAAAAGAAACCTTGGAAGAGCTACTCAAGGTACACTTCCCTGGATCAATACCCACCATTCCGCCACAGAACTCTCCAGCGACAGAACTGGATAGACCACGATGGGCATCCAGGATAGACTGGCGAACAGCGAAGGCAGTGGTAGATGCGGAAAAGACAGAATGGGCTATTAACAGCTTCAAACCATATAAATCACCGGGACCAGACGGGATTTATCCTATCCTACTCCAAAAAGGAGGAAATACACTGCACAACAGGGTAAGTGAACTGCTCAGAGCCAGCCTAGCTCTGGGGCATATTCCAAGAACCTGGCAACGCATCAGAGCTACATTTATACCAAAACCTGGAAAATCTGGACAGGACACGGCTAAAGCTCTGAGACCAATCAGTCTAATGTCATTTTTGCTAAAGACTCTTGAGAAACTTCTCGACAGACATATTAGAGATGGTATAATGGCTACAAGACCAATACACCGAGATCAATATGCATACAGAGAGGGAAAATCAACCGAAACAGCATTACATCAACTCATGAGAAGGGCTGAATACGTGCTGGAAAACAAAGACGTGCTGCTGGCAGCCTTTCTTGATATAGAAGGAGCTTTTGACAACACCTCCTATGAATCTATAGCTAAGGCGACGAGGAATTTAGGGATCGATGCCACGAGCTGCAGGTGGATAGACTGCATGCTCAGAAGCAGGCTCATAGAATCAACTCTGATGGGGGAAACAATGGCCGTATGTGCAACCAGGGGCTGTCCGCAGGGGGGAGTACTATCCCCGCTGCTGTGGAACCTGGTCATGGACGGGCTCATCAGAACCCTACACAGAGGAGGATTCAACACCATAGGATATGCAGACGACCTGGTAATTCTATCCCAAGGTAAATACAACAGTACAACCAGAGACAGACTCCAGATGGCTTTAAATGTAGTAACAGGCTGGACTGTAAAAGAAGGGCTACGTATTAGCCCTTCGAAAACACAGATAATTGCGTTCACCAGAAGAAGGAAAAGGGAAGGACTTGGCCCTCTGACGCTTCAAGGTGAACCAATACGACTGTCGGATGAAGTAAAATATCTTGGGGTTATCCTAGACCCAGGCTTAACTTGGAACCGACACCTCCAGCACGTGATCAAGAAAGCGGAGGTGACCTTCATGGTTGCCAGACGTACTTACGGCATTAAATGGGGACTAAGACCCAGCATGGTACACTGGCTATACAAAATGGTTGTCATTCCCAGGATAACATATGCATCTTTGGTATGGTGGCCAAAGACCAGACAATCCTCTGCTATGCTAAAACTAAGCAAGGTGCAAAGACTTGCATGCTCTGGCATTACAGGGGCAATGAGGACTACTCCTACAGCGGCGCTGGAAACAATGCTAGACCTTCCTCCACTACATTATGTCATAATGTGTGAAGCAAGGGCAGCACTAACCCGACTGGAAAAAGCACTAGACCATGATGTGGCACATGGGAGAGGACACACAGAGATAAGGCAGGTGGGTGATGACATTTTCAAAATGCCAACAGACCAAATGACTACCAAATATATCTTTCGCAAGAACTTCGAGATTGTCATCAAAGATCGAAAGGAGCTTGAGGAAGAGAACGCACCACCACTTAGTAGAGCGAAAGAACTGATCTGGTATACAGACGGATCTAAAAATGAACTCGGCACCGGAGCGGGCATATACAGCAAGACGAGCAAATATGAAGGAATCGTCTCGCTAGGAAAATACGCCTCTGTATTCCAAGCAGAGGTTTATGCAATACTTGCGTGTGCAAGGGCTAACAGTATGAGAGCCTACAACAACAGGCAGATCAGGATCTACAGCGACAGCCAAGCCGCCCTTAAAGCACTTCAGAGCTATAGGGTGACATCTCGGCAAGTATGGGAATGCGGCGAAGAACTTAGAAGACTGGCGACTCGGAACAGTGTAACACTGGAGTGGGTACCAGGTCATAAAGGAATCGCAGGCAATGAAAAAGCTGACGAACTCGCAAGAGTAGGATCGTCAACTCTGATGAACGTACCCGAACCTGCTGTGGGCATCCCCAGATGCTTAACCAGGTCATGGTTAAAAGGGTGGTTGAAAGAACAACACAAGAAATACTGGAAGAATACGACTGGGCAGATACATGGGAAGAAATTCATAAAAGAACCATCAGAAAAAGTAGCGAAAGAACTGCTCTCAATGAGCAGGAGCAAACTGCGCACCACTACGGGGCTACTTACGGGACACTTTCCCACAAAGGAGCACCGAAACAAAATAGGGCTGTACAACGGAGACCTTACATGCAGAAGATGCAAAAAGGATACCGAAACAGCTCTGCATATACTATGCAACTGTGAGTCGCTGGACCACAGAAGGCAGAAACTTTATGGTAGAACCCAAATGACTCCAGAAGACTTCTACAATCAACCAGCTAAGAACCTGTATGAGCTAATACAGGGAACGGATTGGCTGAATAGGTTGTAGTCAGAACACTAGGAGTATCCACAATAAGCCCAGGAGGCTGAGGTGGTACCGGCGAAAGGACGGCTCCGAAGGGAGAAAAAAAAAAAGTTCTGCGTCTATTTTTCCATCTTCTGTTGAAATACTACCTAGGTAGTTATAGGTTGTTACTATTTCTAATGTTTTGTGATTACATTTCAATTCCTCGTAATTATTCCCCTGTTTCTCATTTACCATCATTACTTTGGTTTTCTTTGTATTTATTGTCATTTTCATCTTTTTTATTCTTCTTGCTAGTAAGTTAATTAGTTTCTGCATTTCATTTCTCGATTTTAATATAAGTACGATATCGTCTGCGTATAGTAGGTTACTTAGTCTGACCGGTACCATGTTCCTGTACCCTATTATCGTGTCCAGATTTCCTCCTTGTCTTTTTATTGCCCTCACCATTTTGTCCATGATAATAACAAACAACAGTGGGCTTAAGCTATCACCTTGTTTTATACCTTTTTTTCATTGAAAACTCTTCCGATCTTCGACTTCCTATCTGCACTCTTAACTTGACAGTCTCGTATGTGCTTTCAATTATATCAATCAGAGCTTTTGGTACTCCTAAGTCTTCCAATACCCCCCAAATTTTTTCTCTTTCTACTGTATCAAAAGCTGCCTTCAAGTCCATAAATGTTAAATACATTTTTTCTCCCGCTTCAATTGTATTATCAATTAGTCTTCTTAAAATGTATATATTATCATTTGCTTGCCTTCCTGGTCTGAAAGCTGCGTGTTTCTCTTCTAATTTTGCTTTTATATGACGTCTTAATCGGATTTCTAATATTCTTGTATATATATTTCAAAGCTGGTTTGGGCTCAACATATTGGTCTATAGTTATTGCACAGTATTTGATCCCCTTTTTATGTATTGGCAATACAAGATTATTTTCCTATTCCTTGGGGATTTTTTTAAGTGTCCCATGCTTCCCTGCATATGAGAAGCAGCCATTCTTCTTCTTTTTCTCCTAACCATTTTAGCATCTCTGGCGCTACTTCATCCTCTCCACTGGCTTTTCCTATTTTGAGTTTCTTTATAGCCTCTTCCATATCTTCTCTTTGGAGTTTATGATATTCATGTTCGTTCCCTTCCTCTTCAACTATATTTGAAGTTTTCTTCTCCAAACTGTTACTAAATGTTTTTTCATAGTGTTCTTTCCAAGTCTTTAATATTTGAGTTATTTCGGTCTCCAATTCGTTATTTTCATTTTTTATTGCTCTTATGTCTTCTCCTCCACTTCCTCGTAATCTTGCAGTCCAAAATTTTCTATTATCTAATGCATATATCTTTGACATCTCTCTTCTTTCCAGGAATTCATTTTCGCTTTCTCAACCGCTTCCTTGACTATGTTTCTTTTCCCGTTATATATTTCCTTATCATCTTGTGTTTTTGTTTGAAGGTATTCTTTCCATGCAATTTTCTTTCCTTTTACTAATGTTTTTATTTCCTTGTTCCACCACTTAGTCCTCCTTAAATGTTTGTTGAACTTAATTCTTCCACATATCCTCCGCTTTTCCAAGTATTATTTGTTTAAATACTGTCCACCGTTTCTCGAGTGTCCATTCATCATTTTCATTCATTATTTTTCCGAATTCCCTATCTGTTTCTTTCTGATATTTAGATTTTTTCTCTGTGTTTCTTAACTTACTTATTGCAATTCTACTGAATCTTACTTCTTTTGTATTTCTTATTTTTGCTTCATACTCCGCTATTACTAATCTGTGGTTTGTTACCAGCTCAGTCTCTTTTCTTGTCTCTATTTCTTTCACCTTATTTGATAGGTTTTGTGTATAAACTATGTAATCGATTAAACTTCTTGCATTTCTTTCATCCGCTACAAATGTATATTTATCCTCCAGTTTTTGTTTCCACATCGTATTACCTATTATTGAATCGTTACTTTGACAAAAACCTATCATCTTACGGTCATTTCTGTTCATTGTTTCCTCTCCATAAACTCCCATACAACACATTCCTCTATTGTAATCTTTACCAACTTTTGCGTTCCATTCCCCCATAATGATTATGTTTTCGTTTTGCTCTCTTATATCATCCACTACTTCCTGTAATTGTATGTAAAATTGTGAAACCTTTTCCTCTCCTGTTCCTTTAACAGGTGCATATATTTGTATTATATTTAATATATCTTCCAATCGTATAGTTAGAGCTGGCATTCTTGAATTTATATGTTTGATATCTATTACTTTTTTTTTATTTCCTCTGTTAAAATTATTCCTACTCTCTCTTTTGCTCCTTGTTCTGCTTTTACCCCGGAGTAATATAATGTGTGATCATTTGTTAAATTTATTTGTCCTGACCCTATTTCCTTCGTTCCGCTTATTCCTAGAATATCTACTTTGTTGTTTTTCATTTCCTTCGTTAATGTGTTAATATTCCATATACCTATATTTATATGTTCTAGGTCTGCACTATTCATATATTGCTTTCGTTTATTTTTTCCCCATTGACTGCTTTGATCCTTTTTTCTATTTTTTCCCCTACCATTATTATTTTTGTACTTAACTTTCCTATCAGTTTTTTCTTCATCCTTATTGCTAAAACT
>CAJUYG010002075.1:11717-36129 GCA_910591675.1 Galerucella calmariensis
AAACAAACCAAAAATGTTGATTGCTTATTTATACGGAGTGAAAAGAAGCCATGTATTTGTAGTCCAATTTCTCAACTCAATGTGGTCCAATTCGGGTAATTTCTAGAGTTCACGCTTATTTTATTACAGATACCATACTTTTCGCCATCTTTCAGTTTTTGTAAATTTCAACTAAGTACATAATTATTCATGTACAAATTGTTAAAACTGATACCAACTTCAAATTGGCAAGATGTTAAATGTGAAATGTAACAATTATTGGAAAGACAAAGAATCGAAATCTTGTAGTTCGCAAACTTTCCCATGACGAAGCAATTCATCTTTCTCAACGATTCAAATCCTAGATGCGCTCTTAGGAGTGATGGAAAAATTCAATGGAACTGGTAGTGTAGGTAATGTAGTATATTTCAAGGTCTGGTAGACTTAAAAGTGCGGCTGATAAAAATAAAAATTCAAGGACCGCTTGACATGGTAAACTACAACGTGCAATGCAACGCAAGATGCAAAATTCCTCGATCAACTCTATGCGCACTTAAGACCCAGCTGCTGAACGGTTTGGTGCCATTTCTGTTGCTCCCAAGGCACAATTCTATGGAGCTGTCTAGCTTCCCTTGTGTTACCAACCAACTACCTATTTCCAATCGAGTGATACCTATCAGTTGATTGTGGTAGCCAACGTTTTATTATTTTTAATTTTGTAACTTTTATGATATTATGTTTCCATAAATTATTTTTTGAGGTTGTTATCCACTTTTTTTTCTACTATTGGATGGAATTACATGCAAAATTCATAATTTCTATATACTGATCTTGCAATAAGTTGCTGCAATGTAAAGCGACCTTGAATGTTCTATAAGATGTTCCCGAAACCCTTAACCTGAACCTGGTATCCAGTGATAAAGCCACATTTGGACACAGCTTCTTCAGACCAACAGTATGGGTGGGTTTGGTGTGAAAAAGAATATTTGATCGGCTATTCCTTCCAGCTTACCAGTACTGTATACAGTAAAAAAATTGACCTTCACCCTGACGTCATACCCACTAACCTCGCGAAATGAATCAATCGAGCGTACTGCTCACCTACGTTCACTTATAGCATATATAATAATTATTACAAAATATCCTATATCCTTCTTACAATGGAAATATGTATTCTTTTATCATCGGAACTATCTAGGTTTCCTGTGTTTGAAAATCATACTCTATTAGGGTTGGATCTAGACGTTTCGAGTGCAAATGCAACAGCCTTTGTCAGTGGAAGCCTGAGTACTCCTGAGTACTTTTTCCACCGAATTTTCAGATGACACCAATGTAATTTTGACTTTCAAATTTGGTTGGAGTTTGTGCATGGTATTATCAAAACTCAATTTTGGTGAGAAATCTACTAAGGTCTTCCTACCGCTACCTTTTACACTGGCAACGGAACAATAATTAGTTCCATTTATCAGTCCGGTGAAGAAACTGATCTATCATTTGTCCAAATTCCATGAGCGTACTCAATATGAGTTTAAGAATTTCAACTTAAATTGTGTACAGTTCAGATTTATTTGAAACGTTCATTCTATTCTCAGCGCGATTTACCCACTATCGTAATAGCTCAATTTCGTAATAGCTCAACTTTTATTCTCTTAACAGTATAAAAGTTTCAATACGGTGGGAAGCTATCTGCCCGACACCGGAATAGAAATAAAAGTTTATGTTCAGTTTGTCATGTTTTGGTATTGCTAGGGTCACGAATATTTATTATCTGCAGCATTCATCAAAAAAAACTTCAGTCATCTAGTCATAAGTTAACCAGTGTCACAGCGGCCATGTCACGATAACATTAAATGGTGATACACGATTTGAAACAATTTCCCAAAAATAGTGAGTGTCATTGTTTTAAACAATAAAGAGTTGTTCTTTATGATTGGCGATATAATTCCTTTTTATGAATTGACCGAAAAGCAGTGAGAAAATACCAAGAAATAATTCCCAATCCGGTACTGATGAATTTATAGCAAAGATATCCGCTTTTAAATGGGCATCAATTACGGGTAACTGCACCGTTCACAACGGCGAGTGGTTATCTGGTGACTTTATGTAGGGAACTTTGATAAGTTAATTATGAAAACAGATTTATAATTTTCGGAAGAATCATTTAGAAATATATTTATGTTAGGATTATGGGTAGTTAATAAGTGACAAAAAGCGTTGATATCCTGTATAAAATGAGTCCATTGCTTTGTTTCTGAACTTCTTCATGAATGTCTGTATACTTATTAGGTTTGTTCCCGTAGCAAGTTCCTGGCTGTTATGGACATGTTACGGACATATTGAGTCTGCGCAGTATCAGAGTTCAGGCTCTGCTGGAACGCTTTTTTGATACTGCGCAGACTCAATATGTCCATAACAGTTAGGAACTTGCTACGGGAACAAACCTATGGATGCGTTTTGTTTGATTTGTTTGTTTCGAGTATTTGAGTAATATTCTTGTCTACCAAATCGATTGAAATTCACCTCTACCTTATTCACATTCCTGATAGATAGATCTTTCAAAACTATTTCTCCTGAAAATTCAACTCAATCGGTCCGATTCTCTAAGAAGTGGTTAACACAGTGGATAAATTAGTAACGTTGTTATCAACAACTTTCCTAACCACTCTATATTTTCCACCAGCTATATTTGCTATTCTTTATACACAAAATTTAACAACGTGGTTAAGTTATTTAAGTTTCCACTCAGTGGTAAATAAATGCTGTGAAGTTAGTAACTGATCTTCTTTTTAATTATAGTTTGTTATTTTTCGGTTAATAACCTCATTTTTTGATTTGACGAATGTTAGGTATAAAGTATTTTTCAATATTAATACATAGGTATATAGTGTTGTTGTTGTGTTTGTGGTATTTTGCTGGACTGTTAGATTGTTTCACATCATAAGAAAAATAATTGTCTATTATTTGTTAAAGGACAACTAAAGTTTATCGAGGTTCGTATATCTTGTAATGCTTATTACACAGACTACAGATTTACCTATCTTGTCTTTTAGTATGCCTCCCAAAACTACACGAGGCCCAAGAGTCACTTCAGACCAAATGGAATGTATGTTGGTGTATATTGCGGATAACAAGCAGCTGCTGTTATCAGGAAGAACACATCCATTGAATATTGCTGAAGTAGATTCAGCTTGGGATGAGCTAGCAAAAAAACTCAATTCGATTAGTGGCCCCTCCAAAGCAGTAGAAGAATGGAGGAGATTCTTCATTGAATATAAATCCAAAACAAAAAAGAAAGCCAGAGAAATAACTGTAAATTTACAACACACTGGAGGGGGAGGCAAGCCAAAGCAGCTTAGTGATATGGAAGAAAAACTCATGTCACTAATAGGCTGGGCAACCATTACTGGTTTAAACGAATTGCCAGAAGAAGTTGACTTGATATCAATCCCTGTTGCTGATGAAACCTACTCAAATTACGAGTTTCAAGAACTTGAGGAAAATGTAGTGGATGCTGAACCTATTGAGAATCAGCCTGGATCTTCAGAAGTAATGGGTAATGTTGAAATACTAATGTTTGTAGTTTAAATATAGTCCAGTATTAGATAACTACAGTTGAAGCACAGCTATAAATTTTAGGTTGGAAGAAATCACTGAAATTATGTTAATTAACTATATATTTGTATTTAACCTTATTCGATTGGGAGATTTTAAAGAGGTAACAAATCTTTTTATATTACATAATTTTTTTATAGAACTTGATCTGATGGAAGAAACTATAGTGCAAGATGTTCCTACAGTTTTAAAAGATAAAATGTCAACAGCCACACCTAGAAAGAAAAGACCAAAACAAAGAAATGCAAGCAGCACTAACATTCTACTGCAGTCTGCAAATGCATTTTCAGAAAGCTCCAGGGAATTGAGTGCTTCATTAAAATGTTTTTCTGAAAGTATAAGGATATTTGCAGGAAGCATTAATGCCCTGGCTGAAAGCATTCGTTTTCATGCAGAAAGTAGTCAAAAATAAAAATTTATTTTATTGTGATTTTGTTTTTGTTGTTCCAAAGAATTTTTGTTCATTTTTTCACTTTTTCTATTAGATATACCTGAAGGGAATAAAACTGATTTATGTTTTTATTTTATACATACACATATATTATATGCGATTCTGTTATGTTTCAAACAATTTTTGTTACTTTTATTTCATTTAATTTTTATTTTCTTGATTACATATTGGATAGATCTAAAATTAATAAGACTGAGTTATGATGTGTTTTTAAGCTTTAATTAAAATTCGTGATATTTAACAGTATTGTACTAGTTTCATTCGTCCAGTCTCCTAATTAATATATTTCTGATGCGCCTGCCAGTGGTTAACATATCTTGACGTAATTCTGAAAAAAAGTGGTTTGCCTGTAGTAAAGAACCTGAAGAAACTTCAAATGTTATGATTAATGGCTTCAAAGAATATGAAATACAAATTATATGAGTATTTTTTTACCAAAGTTCCCAACAATTTCCATATTTCCGCCATTCTCTTCATTCCAGTCATCATTTTCTATATTGTCATCCATATAATTGTGATCTACACAAATATTATGTAACACAGCAGCTGAATAGATGATAAGTCCAGCCATTCTATGTCCATAGTGCAGAACTCGGTGGCGCAACAAACTTCTAAATTTTTGTTTAAGGGTTCCAAAACATCTTTCAATTACAAGTCGTGCTTTACAATGTTTCTTGGTATATCTCCATTCTGGAGTATTTTCCGCAGCATCTGGGATAGGTGTCATGAGCCAGGGTGACAATGGATATCCAGAATCTCCAAGTAGCCATGACTCCTGATCACCTTGTTCAAAACACCTTCTCAAATATACATTTATATTGGAGGCATTCCATATTGCAGCATCATGTACAGAACCTGGATATCTGGCATTCACTGCTAGCAATTTCATTCTAGAATCACATACCTACACCATCCGAAACATGTATATTAAATTATGAATCAAATACAATTCAGCATGAAATGAAAAGAGAAGTTGTTTATTTGCAATATTTAACTAAGTTGTAAATGCTAGGAATAAAATACTTACAGCTTGTACATTGATACTGTAAAAGCCTTTTCGATTCAAATATGCAATTCCTGGGTTGTTAACATCATCTATTGGTGGACAGATTATCGCAATGTGGGTGCAATCAATAGCTCCCAATACATTGGGAAATTGGTACTTTTCCATGAATCTAAAATTATGTGTTCGATCACAATAAATTCATGCATTTTAAATGCTCTAGGTATACTCACTTTCTTTTGATTTCTAGTTTTTCTTCTGGTAAAGTTGGAAACTTTACTATATCAGGAAACACATGTATGCCAAGAATTTCAATTACTTCCTTAATTCCCCTACTTGCACTTGGCTGTGACATAGCTACATTACTATCACTGCCTAGTGAACTCTGATAGGACCCCTGTGCTAATAAGTGTAAGGTAGCAAGTACCTGAAAGATGAATATTAAAAATATTTATGAGTTAAATATAAAAGTACTCAGCTTCAATTTACCTTTAGATGTAGTGGTATAAAAGTAGCTCTTCTGCCATGTTGAACCACATGAGGTTCTATCAAAGGTATCAAAACCTCTAGCACCAATATTTTAGGCATGTGATAGATCTTTCTAAATTTTTGGTCACTAATGTGAAATGGGTTAGTGGAGTCTCGTAACCTTCTATTATTGGATGCTATTTGTCTTCTATAATAAGTATTTATAAAGATTATTTATTCAGTAATAAAATATTAATTATCTTACCGTTGAATTATTTCATGGGCTGCATCTAATATTAAAACATGCAACAAATTTCCTGCAATTAGTGCCATCACAGTCACTTATTAATAGCTTTCCACTTCAAAATTCCACCAATAAAATCTAGTGGATAAATTAGTCACTTCATCAGTGGTAAACTAACGACAAGTTGTTAAATTTTCTCCCATTTTGACCTTAGAGAATTGAAAAATCCGAAAGTGATTCAAATAATCACTGACCTTCATATTTGCCACTCAAATGACAGTTGTTAAGGTAACCACTTCCTTAGAGAATCAGACCGATTATGTAGTTTTGTGATTTCCACGATTTTTCAATGTTGGTGGGAATATCTTCTCAATGTGTTATATCCATTGTTTTTGGAAATTGAACTAGCACAATATTTTTTATTTTTATAATCCAGGAATTTTTCCGCTCACATTCCAGCAAAATGTAGTCACATTAATATGATCGGGGTGATATGTACCGGGTGGTCCAATAAGCCGATCTCTCGGCTACATATCAGAAACTATTCATGTTATAACTTTAGGAAAAAATTTTCCTTAGGAAAAGTGGACAAGAGAAATTGTTGGAAATTACTTTAAAGTTTCTAGGTTAACCGCTAGGGGGCGTAGCCTGTGAAGAAAAATTTCAAAACCAGTTTTTTGTGAAATATGCCCAGTTATACCCAGTGTTTAATGAGTAAACTGAAAAAAGGTTTAAGTTTCGCACAAATTTGTTCAATTACTTTTCATTATATTTTTCCAAATAAAGAGTGGGGGAAAGTGGGAAAGTGTTTGTGGATAAATACCTATAACTTTGGTTTGAATCAACCGATTTTAACGAAATTAGTGTCAATAGAAAAAGTATAGATGAACTAATTACATCTACTATAAAACATTTAGTTTTAATTGTCATAGGTAGAGGGTACTTTCGAATGAAAAAAAATTGTTTTCTTAAAAAATGTTTGATGGAAACACCAAATTATTGTAAATAATAATGGAACTCGATTGAATTCTCAACAAAACGGCGCAAACCGCATGTTGATAGCTTTGGTCGAACTCAAGATATAAATGAAAACGCAAGAACATAAGTGAGTATAGTATTGATAGGTACCCTGTATTATAACTTAAAATTAAATATGGGGAAGAAAGATCATACAGATATCTTGATCATTAAAGCTTAATGTCCAATTGAATGATCAAATTGTTTTTCATCGTTTTCTACACATAGGTTTGGGCACATAGGTTTTCGAAGTGCTCACAGTAAAATAATTAGGGTTAATGTGATTCAATCCAATGTTGATACTACATTTGTATATGCAGGTAATAATCTGTGTGTCTATCTTATTCTCTTACATAACTAATTTACATTATATGATTCTTCCATCATTAATAAGGTGTGAATTAAGAAATTGATATTCAAAAGTTCCGCCATTGCCAAATTGTGCAGCCTTAACCAAGATTTGAACTCCATGCCCACAATTCTTCATTTCACGTTGTCGGACGCTGAGCAGCGGAGACAAATAATATTAATTTATCAAGCTATTGTATAAAGATCGCGTGATTGTGTCGAAATTAAGAAAAAGTGACGTTTCAAATAATTAATAGCTAATTGCAAAATTTTCAAGTATTATACTGAATTCAAATTGAAATTACTGGAAAATATAATATAAAAAGCGAATCAGACAACGAAATAAATGTTATCCCGCAAAAAATAAGAGTAGCAGAATAAATGTTATTCTTGAATTTATTGCCAGAGATGTTAAAAAAATTTCATACGACAGCCATGGATCCCTTCCTAAATGGGAGGAAAAAGGAAAAGAATTAATTCATTTATAAAGAGGTTATTATTGGTGGAGGACAAAATATAGTCTCGCATATGATGGCTAATATTCACACACCCTCGTGAATAAAAGCCATCATTATATGCTTGTTGAATAATCCACTATTATGTACTCAACAAATAGATAAAAACCTCAAAAGTTTTCCTGAAGAAAAACACTTATATTTTTATTTTAATATCTAATTGCATCAACCACTGAGGGTTATTAGCAGTGGGACAATACAATTAAGATGGTTTCAGTTAACATCAAAATACATACAGTTATGTGATGGCTATTGTAGCTTGAATTTCAGAACAGAGACTAGGTCAGTTGAGGAATCCTAATACTTTATCTCTGTTGCAATTTTCATTTAGTATGCTCTCCAACCGTTCTTAAATACCGTGTTGCTCTCGTTGTGATTTGTATTTAGGAAAATGCACTAACATGTGTGTTACATTTCTTATTTGCACATTATGTATGTCACATAATGGTGTATTGTCCTTGGAAAGTAAATTTTGGTAGGTGAGTCGTTTGTGACCTATTCTAAACCGTGTGAAAATCGTCTTTGTTTTTCTTGATATCGGCAGGTTAGTCCATAGTAAAGTGGGTTTCTTAATTTCTCTCAGTTTGGTTGAAAAATGTGTACAAAGCTCTCTTCAGTAGTCGCCGATTTTCCTTCTCTTCTGAAAGCTGTTTTCAAATTTAAACTTTGGTTTAATATAAATGAACTCACATCATACACTTATCATCTCATTTGTGTTATATACTTGTACTTAGTTTTTCAAAATATATCGTTGAGAAAGTTTTGGAGATATTCAGAAAATAATGCACTGCTTTCATACATGACAGAAGTCGACAATGATAACTTCGCACTTTTCAATTGAGATCGTTTCACAGACAATGCAAAGACTTTTTTGGTGACATGAGTAATACTTGTGATAACCTTATATTCAATTGAATCTTACAAAATGTTTTATTTTCTTTTTCAAGAAAATATTCTCACCTACCAGCAGCATAGTTTCATACAAGGACGTTCAGCTCTAACAAATATTTTATTGTGTTCAAATGATTAGACTATAACCTCTGATGATGGTTCCCCAGCAGTTATTCATCTTAATTTATGTCAATAATTAGATTAGAGCCCCCGTCAGACGTTATTTATCCTGATTCAGCCAATATTTTCACCGGTTTCCAACGCGTAAATTACTAGATAAAATTGAGCATTATGGTACCAGATGAAATTTGAAGGTATGGATAGCTGTCTTTATCATTTCAAGACATTTTTTTGTATCGTCAATACTACATTTTCCCTGCTTAAACCTGTTTTAAGTGGATTTCCGCAAAGATCTATCATCTACCATTGCTACTTTTGTTATACACTGTGTTATTCATGAGATGCACATGGGGATTTCTGTACAAAACTGTCACACGAGCTAAGTTTTTCACAAAATGGAAAGTAATAACAGATTTGGAAAGGTCGTTGAAAAATAAGTTCAAATGCACTTTTTATTCTCTCAAATTCGCTCTGGTTTGATTAAAAATGGATATTCATGCTCAAAAAATTTGAACTCCATTTTCATACCCCTTTTGAATACTTTCAACCGCATAGAAGTAACAAAGCGGGTAGGATCACAGAAAGTTGAAAAGAAACCTGAAGTATGGCGGTTCGACTTGCCACTGTGGTGAATTTTTGTTTTGTTTTCGGTTCTTTTCCATAACTTTGGTCTAAGAAAATCTAATTTGTTCCAAAAATTGGGTAAAAAGAACTAGAAGTAAAAAGAAAAATATTTTAACACACCGGCGAAGCGATCCGCTATACTTCAGTTGGAACTTTTAAGTTCCCCGTGCCTCTACCCGTATTACTATCTTCTAAGCAAATAGAAAGTATTCGAACTTTTTCAAACATAAATAACCATTTTTTTCAATGAACCAGAGCAAATTTTAAGAAATTAAAAGTGTATTTATACTCATTTTCCAACGACTTCACCACCGAATCTGTTAGCTGGCGTTTGACAGGTTTGTGTTTTGTGCGGTTTTTTCTACGCAATAATGCTGAAATATATGCCACAGCAAATCATCTGTATCTTCAATCGAAGTGAGTGCAGTGTACTTCTTATGAGTTTCGCTGATAGCTTTTGAAAGCGTATGCAACCGATTTTCCGTCTTGCAGCAGTACGACTCCAAAGGCTTTTGTACTAGCGTCTAGTTTTTTATTGATGACGAATCTCGTATAATTATTCTAATAAGATAGATACAAGCTATTTGTGTTAGGTTACAGTTGTGTTCCATCAAATGCATTATATAGCTTTTTTCCAATCAGTAGCTCCACTAAAGGCCATAATTAAGAGGCCCACATGTGATCGTATGATATAAAATATGCCGACTAATTTAAAACATGGCGTCTGTTTTAGTGAAGTTTCGCTTCTTGTTGTTGGTGTACTATTTGGCTTGACAATATTTGAACTTGGTCACATCATAATTATTGGTCAAAATTTGAAATAAAATAGCTAAGGAGCTTAGAATATAATATTTCCCTCCACGTGGACGTAATTCATTCATAACGTGATGAAAACGTATTTATCATGAGGAAAGTACATAAGTCTGCTATATAAATCTTGTTGTTTTTATTTGGATTGCTTTTTTTCACTTCACCTTTTAATCAGTTGAAAACATCGTCATTCCTTCTTCTTGATGAGATGTCGGCGGTTAGTATTAATATTAATTTGCAGTGTTGATTCATGTGGGACATTTGTATCAGTGTTTCATACTGGTGAACCCCCGCCGCGTAATTTCATTTCCTTCCGATGCCGTAGAGGACTCCATTATAAGATTTAACAAAGGCCGAAGCTATTGTTAGACGAATTGAATTTGTCATGCCACGAGTCTAAGAAATGCAAAATTTGATTTCCCCGTCTAATTCGTGATGTTACATTGAAATAAAATAAAGGATGTCGTTTGTTAGGAGTGATAATATTGTATCTATTCTAGTAACAAAAGAGAACAATGGATTTTTGAAATCATCGTTGCCTATAGTTTTGGAAATATAACTCATGAAAATACTTCTAGCACAATGTTTATATCTCCCTTGCGTATTGACATAAATTAGAGACAGAGAGCAAGTGAAAAAATTCAATGAAGATATTTGGGTGTTAAGAGTCGAACAAATCTGTCGGATGTATTTGACGATTGTCAGACCGATAAAGCTATAGTTCGATGTGTGTATGTGTGTTCGATGGTGAAGATCCTTATGGTATACAGAGAATGAGTGGTGACCTTGATATCACACCGATAGCAGCCACAAACATACTTTTGGGTCCACTTTTTCTCCATATTTTTTTTTGGAAAAAGAGGTCAGATGAACATGTGTCAGGTTATACCAAACATAACAGGTTGTCCAGCATGCCTTCCAACTGGCAACTATCATCAGAAGATCCGACCGACGCGCAAAACTCTCAACACGCGGTCATTACACCTGATAAGTAATCAGGAAATAGTCGTAAGGAGCGAAATTTGGAGAGAAAGCAGAATGACGAAGGAGTTTGTAGACCAGTTAATGGATTTTTGCCAATTGCGCATTGTCCTGATGAAACAGCGGTTTTTCCTTCACCGATGGCTTCCAATTGATATCTTAACTCTACAAATGCTCCAAATGATATTCATTGGCGATAGTTTTGCTCTTCAGAAGAAAACAACACTGCAGACATGAGAAAAACTGTGACGTAGATCTTGGTGGCCAACAGATTCACCTTAGACTTCTTCGATGCACGTTTTGACCTTTTCCTCAATTCTGCCCTGCACTCTGGTGAGCTGTGCTGGATAGGCGTTTCGTCCTTGGTAACAGAGCTGATTAAATTGCGAATGAAATGAATGATTGTATTTTGTAAATAAGTACTATTTTCCATTTTTATTTCTATTTCTGTCCCCCCAACCAGAGGTAAACTGTACTATCTCCATTTTTCACGAAAATCGGATTTTTAGTGTTATACTGACATAACTTTGAAAGGAGAAATAGGAAAGGAATATACTTCCAAAATTAAATCCAAAAGAGTAATAAAAAAACCGGTAAAATGTACTATGTCACAGAGTCATTAAGACTTGAACTTTAAACCACTTTCCTGTGGAATTTTCCAAAATGGTGCTAAGTAGAGTTTACCTCTGGAGTACAAATTTATATTCATGAAAAATTGTAACTGTATCACGCGAATATACTACTTTCATCGCTTGTAAGTATGGATAAAATAATAAAACAAGCTATATCGTGTCCTTGTAATGTCGAGAACATACTGGATATTTTATCATCTAGTTGAGGGCTGCAACAGACAGTTTACTGGTGCATAAGATAGTCAAATTTAAATTACTCTATCCATGAAAAGGGGAATTTTATCGTTGGATAAATTCGAAATAAAGACACGTCAAGAGAAAATTCTCCTGTTGATTTTTACATACGTTGGTAGCGGCAGCGATATTTACGAGAATCATTAGAGAATATAGAAGTGACGTGTCAAATCAAATTTTCCAAGCTTTATGACTTTCCCAAGGACTAATTCTATTTTGTGATATTTTACGGAGGAGTGGATTGGTTAAGAAATATACAACAAATAACCCAAAACGTAGAATGTACTATAACTTCAACTATACACTTCAAAATTTAGCTCTCATATCAACGAAGTTAAAGACAACTCAATAAATTGTACGAGGTACTGAACGGTGAGTTTCTAGACTATCTAGAGAAACTTCGTGCCTGATCATTATATTATTCGAATTTAGCTACGATCTAGCACATGGAACTAATCAGTGAGAATACATTTCCTGCAAGATGCTACTCAACTTAGCAACAAATCTTTATTGATGCATGCGTTTGGGTTATGCTCAACATCCCAGACACTTGAACTCAAGAGACTCTCTACAGCTTTCACTAGTCTAGACCTAGCTTCAAGCAGAGCCTAGCTGTTAGTGAATAATTGAATGTCTTGTCTGTTGATGCTCCCAGCAATTGAGCGCTGTTTTCCCCTTCACGTGCTGCTTCTCATGGTTCATTACGTCTCCAATCATTCCAATAATTCGGAGTGGAAGTCCTGTCTTAGAATTCAGCTATATGTATGTCCACTTTGACATTGGTATATGATACAAACGTCTGCAATTTTGACCCTACCGTCTTTGAATTTCACCATACCTACGTTTATTCTGACCTCGATATAACAGAATTGTTTGCAATTTTTCACTCTCTGTCTTTCACCATACTCACACTCACGTCCATTTTGACCTCGATATGATACAAAGGTCTGCAAATTTTCACTTCAAAGTTTTCAAGTTTATTATACTCACATGTATTTTGACCGTAACATGTCACAAACGACTGCAATTTTCGATTTTATTTTTTCTGAATTGCACTAAAACCACGTCCATTCTTATCTTTATATGACAAAAGCGTATGTTAACAACTGTAATAATAATTTCCTCCTGTTCTCAATTAATTTTTAACATAATTGCTCAGTCAACACCTGGTATCAAGGTGAGGTTGTGTCAATCTCCATTCAAGTTGGTGTTCCTCATCTTGACATTATCCGATTTCCCCTCCTGTGCAATTCTTTGTGATACCTCTTTTTCAGAACCTTCTTCGGCTAACTGGTCCGCCATTTCATACCTGCGATTCTTTCTTCTGCCAGCACTTATATTGGAGACTCTGTTAAGTCATTCCTCACAGATTTTATGAAATTTAGAACTGGTTGCTGGATTGCTGATAGCTTCAAGCAGATCCTGACTGTCAGTAAATATATTCGTGGATTTCACCTCAATATGACACAATCTTCTGCAATTTTTGACTTCAGTTTGTTTGAATTTTGGTATATTCACATTCATTCTCACCTTGCTACGCCAGGAACGGTTGCAGGTTTTCGGTTCACCGTCTTCAAATTTCACTAAACTCACGTCCATTTTCACATTAATTTGACACAAACGTATGTAATAAGTGAAGAAGACCCGCCTCAATATGCTCAGTGATTTGAAAATATCCCCATCAAACATCTAGAATGTCCCCAGGTTGCAAACCAGCGAAGACAACAAAGGATCCCCAACACAT
Source organism: Galerucella calmariensis (assembly GCA_910591675.1). NCBI lineage: Eukaryota > Metazoa > Arthropoda > Insecta > Coleoptera > Chrysomelidae > Galerucella > Galerucella calmariensis. The sequence goes on from CAJUYG010002075.1 coordinate 25,391, forward strand.
TACAGTCAGCTCTCAGAGACCAGATTGATGTTTCCTCAAATTTTCTAAATTATGCATAACCTGTGATTCTGATGTAACCTTTTCAAATACTGAACTGCCCATAACCCTAATGGTTGACGCAGTATATGTTAAATAATAAAAAAAACGTATGTTATCAACTGTGGAATCAACTTTTCTCATTCTCAATTGATCTGTAAGTGGAAATAAATAAATTGAAGTCAATAAAAGTGATTATATATATTATTATATTATTTCTACGAATTGTAGATAAATAATTTTGGAAAGAAGGTATGAGAATGGAATTGCACAGGAAACAAATTGAATTATCATTTTTCACTACCCCCAAATAATATTATCACAAAAGTGCAATATTCTTAACGCTTCAAACAAAACTATTATTCCATCAGACTGTAACGTTCTTTTGAAAAATTTGACATTATATTCTTCTATGTAGAAAGCATTGCTGACATCTATAATATGTCAATTTTTTTCAACCTTTCAACCTTCCCACCAAAAATTTCCTGGACGCTACATCAATGAGTTGTTGAACTGATATTCGGTTTTGGAAGGTTTATTGAGGAAGAATAGTAGTAACTGGCAAGTATGAATTTGAAATATTCCGAACAAAACCGAATATTTTGGGCGATAACTGAAATCCAAGAGTTTCTGAAGACAAAGTTGGGAGCTATCTGATAGGATGTTACATGTGCTAAGAGTTAGTAGCAAAAAGGATAGTTTTATTTTAACGCGAACTGCGAAACTTTGACCCGGCGCGCAATATTGTCAATATTGAATGGGAAATATGAAAAAGAGTTCATCTTTATGTCTAGTCTCATGTTGTTCGATGAGATAATAGTTATTTATGTATTAGTAGCGGAAAGTGATACATTATTGCTTGAGAGTAATGGTAATTACTCGAAAGCAATAATGTCACGTTTTTGCTCATAACACATACAACATTTTTTCTGCAATCACTTAACTATTAAAAATAGTATATTGAAGTATAAGTGGATATTAAGGTCTTCAAAACACGCGCGATTTTTGGAGCACGACAGCGATTTTTGGAGCACGACGGCGAAGCCGGAGTGCTCGAAATAGAGCAAATGTTTTAAAGACCAGTTATCCACGAATACTTTACGATATTTTTTTTCATTGGTGCACTTAGAAATTATTAATACCGGTCTATAACTACTACAACAACAAGAAATGGAAATACAACAGTAAGAAATGGAAATCATAGATGGAAACGTCAACTAAATGTCAAATGGTTGAATTCGTGACGTATATGATGTACACCTTGCGTTGTCATGGAAATGAGAAAAACATAAACTAATTTGTATTTTGATGGAGGTTCAACCTTATTGAGTTCTGTGAATGTCAATAGTATTGATTTAAATACCATTTCCTAAGATTTGAAAAATGGAAATATTAATATTTCAAACAATACCAACGGCACTTTCCATTTTAATTTATAAATTTGACATTGTTAAATATCGTTCGAATAAAAGTTTTGACGTTACAAACTACTCCTGTCAGCTCAATAATAAAAAAATTGACATTTAGACATGATTTAGACCATAGATTTAGATTTCGTTTCTCGAGTTGTTGATAGTGCCACGGTAACTTTAAAACACGCGCGTGCTAAAAATTTCGATTTAAACACGCTGAGGCGTGCTTTAAATAGGTAAAATGGTTCACCAATAAAAAAAAATATAAAGTAGAATTCATAAAAAATTCCAAAATCTGACAGTTTAAATATGTCAATTCAAATATGTTTCAAACTTTTATATCTGTCACTGTCAATACAATTGTGTTTTTCTCCGATCGTGGTAAAAGTGACACTATTTTGACCTGTTTCCTATGCGCTAAGCTTAACATTCCAGAATATTGGGCAGTTGCTGAACAATTAGAAAATAACAGTACGATACTATTCTTTACCTATGACCCCTCTGTAATCAGTCAATAACACACAGTCGGTATCAATTGTAATGATGTCTATTACGCACTGAATAAAAAACGCACAACTGTAAAGTGAATCGCACGGCTTCCCTGTCGATAGACGTCGCCATTTTATTCAATATTTACTATTTGAAAACATTCGATATGGCCACGTTTAACTATGAAAAGCTCAAGTATGTACTGATTATAATTGAAAAATGGACTTTTAATTATCAAGAATGTATTAATAATGATTAAACGTTAGTTCTTTATTGTGCTTTTTTCATTGGTAATAGAGTAATAGAAATGAAAGAGATGAAAGTTTACCAAGCAGCTCTAATAATGTATCTGTTGTTTCTTATGCTTCAACAAGCGAAGGAAGCGATTTTTTGATTAGTGTTCAATAACTGTACTGTTACTGTAAGCAATTATTTTAATAACTAATATTATGGAATCAAATGTCAGACAATAAAATTATTAAAAATATCTATTGTTGATGTTGTTTGAGTATATTGAATAAGATTATAAAAATACAAGTACAAGTAGGTCGTAGGTAAAGTATAATACTGTAATGCTTTTCTTATTTATTTAAACAGTTTTTACCGTGGGAAAAAATTATACACTCACTATGACTAATTACTATCGATTTATTGAAGAAACACTCACACACTATAATAATCCTAATTTATATACACACTACTTAATGTCTATTAAATTATCTACACTCGGTATAATAATTGTCCTAATTTATCTTCAACACTATTTATATTCACTTCTGTTCACTCACTGTATACTGCAACTGTTTACCGATTCACTGTACTGAACAACTTCTCATTCTCTCGAAAATCTGCGTATATATACTCCTTTTCGAATCTCCAGAAAATTCTTGAATATACCACCTTTGCGTATACTTCATAATTCGGGAACATTCGAGTTAAACCATTGGCCTTGGTACGCTTCGAGAAACTTTCTAGGAAGGTCGCATTCATCGTTTGCGACAGGACCGGCTTCGGAATTAGTGAGTTCGTAACATTGCCCCCTCCTTAATAGTAAGTTCCTCCTAGAACTCTTGTGAAGCCGGGACTGGATGTTTAAATCGGCAACTGGATCCATTCCCACACTTTCCAGTCGTATGGAAATAACAGGGTACTGTCTTCATCGGATACTGATTACGTGGGGAATAGCTGCAGATTAAAATGTGGACATCGGTGTCTTCGAAGATCACTTCCACAATATTCCTAATGACTCGCCAATCCAATTGGTTGCTCTCTATCTTAGGCACCGCTAGTTTCTTCACGCACGTGGTCTCGAAGACTTCGTAGCGCTTCTCACACATTCCGGTAGGTGGATCGATCTTGAAATTCGTTCTTTGTTACCAGATAGAAGATGTGCCGTGAATTGTGTTTGAATTTCAGTGTTTTGCCAGGGGTCGGAATCTGTTCTGAGAGTTTTTCTGATTGTCCAAACTTCTTTCGAAAGATGACGTCGTTGATCTTCTTCTTGATTAAGTATGGACCCTTCCAAGATTTTTGTAGTTTTGGAGAAAAGCCTTTTCTCCTCGTCGGGTTGTGTAACCATACTTTGTCCCCTTCTTTGAAACTGCCTTCTGTAGTCTGCGTGTCGTACCGTTTTTTCATTCTGTAGCTGGCAACTTGGAGATTTGTTCGAACCAATTCGTGTACATCGTCCATCCTTTTTCTCAACTGGATCACGTAGTCTTCTCATGCTAGATCTTTTCCAGAACGACAACCAAATTCCAGGTCACAAGGAAGTCTCATTTCGCGTCCAAATAGGATTTTCGTAGGTGTTTCACCTGTGAACTCATTGATGGCAGATCGATACGCTGATGCAAATAGGGAAAGGTACTGGTCCCAATCTTTCTGGTGGCTGGAAACTACTTTGGACAGGTATTTTCCTATGGTCCTGTTCATTCTTTTGACCATTCCGTCTGACTGTGGATGCAACGCCGTTATCCTGGTCTTCTTCATTCCCAGCTTCTCACAAATTTCCTGGAATACATGGCTTCCGAAATTCCTTCCCTGATCGCTGTGAACTCCCAAGGGCACTCCATATCGGCTAATGAATTCTTTTACCAATACATCCGCGACCGTTGTGGCCTCTTGATTCGGAATCGCGTAAACTTCTACCCATTTGGTAAAATAATCACAACCACAATGTATTTACCACCATTTTCTTTCATCGGAAATGGTCCAGCGATATCTAATGCAATCCTTTGGAATGGGCTTCCAACATTATATTGTTTCATGGGAGCCTTTCTCTTGCAATGTGGTCCATTACTCGTAGCACAATTCGTACACTTCTCACACCAGTCCTTCACATCGTCGGAGCTGTTTATCCAATAAAACCTTTCACGGACTCGCTGAAGGGTTTTCTTCACTCCCAGATGACCTTCTGATGGACTGTCGTGTAACTTCCTCAGTACCTCAGCTACTCTCGATCTCGGGCCAACTATTTGTCGTCTATTTTCGGAACCATCATCGTTTTCAAGGATTCGTTTCAAGGCCTTCTTCCAGGACAAGGGAGTCCCACTGAGCCCAATATGCCTTCAGTGTTGGTGAAAATCTTGACACTTCTTGCAAGGTAGGTCGCCGATTTTCTTGCTTCCATTGCCGGATCATCTTTAGGTGTGGATCATTCTCTTGATCTTCTCTAATCCATGTGGGCGACCATTCTTTATTGCTGACTGTAGTTCTCAAAACTGCAGCTTCCTTAGATTCCACCTTGTTGCAGTGGGAACAGTCTGGTTGGCACGGTCGTCTAGACAGGGAGTCGGCATTTCGGTGACTCACACCAGCGCGATGCTCGATGTTGAAATCGTATTCTTGGAGTCGTTCAATCGATATCGCGATCTGGGCCTCGGGGTTCTTGAACTGCATCAACCACTTGAGTGCTGCATGATCAGTCCGAATTAGAAATTTCTTCCCATAGAGATACTGATAGAAGTGTTCCACAGACTTCACTATCGCCAAAAGTTCTCTTCTCGTGACGCAGTAGTTCCGTTCTGGTTTGGAGAGGACTTCACTGAAATATCTGAGCACTATTTCTTGGCCTCCTTGGATCTGTGAGAGTACTCCTCCAATTCCCACGTTGCTTGCATCAGTGTCAAGAATGAAGTCTCCTTCTGGTAATGGATATCCTAGTATCGGTGCCGTGGTTAAATGTTTCTTGAGGGTTTCAAAAGCAGTTTGACAGTCTTTATCCCAATGAAAAGTTCTTGTTTCTTCTGTGAGTCGAGTTAGTGGCTTGGCAATATCTCCAAAGTTCCTTATGAACCTTCGATAGTATGTGCAAAGTCCAAGAAAACTCCTAACTTGATGTTTGTCTGTTGGTTGTGTCCATTGCTTAATGGAAGCAATTTTCCCTTGATCTACTGCCACTCCTTCGTTACTCACGACATGACCCAGATAGTTGACTCGGTTTTGGAATAACTGACATTTCTTCGGGTTTAACATAAGCTGAGCAGCTTGAAGTCGTTTGAATACGTCTTGCAAATTCTTCAGGTGGTCCTCGAATGTCTTACCCGATACTACGATGTCGTCTAAATGGACCAAGCAAGTTTTCCAAGATAACCCTCTCAATACATTTTCCATTAGTTTTTCAAATGTCGCGGGCGCATTACAGAGCCCGAAGGGCATGACGTTGAACTGCCATAATCCGGATCCGGTAGTGGAAGCAGTTCTTTCTTTGTCCTCTGGGTCCATTTATACTTGCCAATAGCCGGACTTCAGATCCAAGGTGGAAAACATATTACTGCCAGCCAAAGTGTCTAGCGTATCGTCGATCCGAGGCAGAGGATAGCTGTCCTTTTTCGTCACGTTATTCAGCTGGCGATAGTCCACGCAGAATCTGGTGGCTCCATCCTTTTTCTTGACGAGCACTACTGGAGACACCCATGGACTAGTAGATGGTTCTATTACTTTTTCTTTCTCCTCTCTCTTGAATTATTCTTTCAGCTTCCTCTCTCTTCGCTTGCGGTAGCCTTCGAACTGATTGTTTAATTGGCTTGGCATTACCAGTATCGATTTTGTGTTTGACGGCTGATGTTCTACCAGTCTTCCCTCCTTTTGGTACGAATAGGTCTCGATACTGCAAGAGGAATTCTCTCATTCTCCTTTCCTCAGCTCGATTCAAGGATTGGCCAGCTATTGACAACATCTGTTTGAATCTGTCATTAGAATTGTCGGTTGTCGTTGTTTGACGAACTATAGACGTCACCGGTATGCAATTTCCAATTCTGGTTTCCTTCTTGAGGGTAATTGGGTAATCATTCACGTTCATAGCACGTACTGGGATCTCCTTAGCTGACGTAACCAGTCCTTTTCCAATTAGCACTCCTTTACCAACCTCTTCGTCGTGGTTCCAAGGTTCCATCATAACCGGTGTACCTTCTTCCATGATCCCCTGTAGTCGCGCTACTATCATGGTTTCGCTCCGTGCAGGAAAAACAGTTTCTTCCTATACAGCTGCCAACACCGCTCTGCTTCCATGCGGATGAAGGAATACTTCTTCGGAACCCACCTTGATGGTTCTGTTTCTGAAGTCCAACTGGAAACCATGTAAATTCATCACGCCCATTCCCAGAATCACGTCTTCTTCGATGTTAGCTACGATTACCGTATGCGTAAATTTTTCTTCACCAATTCCCAATTGGATTTGCGTCCCGCCATGAACATTGGCACTCTCCCCTGTTGTGGTCCGGAGTCGCAGCCTCGTTGGCAGAAGCTTTTTAGATTTAATTATCTCTGGCCGTATAATGGTTCTAGTTGCTCCAGTATCTACCAGCAGAGTATATTTCCTGCCATTAACGTCGCCATCCACATATACACTGTCGTTCCGGCATCTGACAGAGGCTATCAGTATGAGAGGGTCTTTGGAACGATCCTGGGTCGGTGCCTCCCCCTCGTGGCCGACCCATTCTAGTTTTCCTGGGACTGGGGCTCTTGGTTTGCTGGAGTTCTAGGTCCCTTACACGAGCTGCCTACATGTCCTAGCTCGCCACAATTCCAGCATCTAATCTACCTCGGCTTTCGTTCCACCATGCTTTTTATCAAGTTGACTAACTGGTCAATTTTATCGTCACCCTCTGCTTGAACGGTCCTTACTTTGTTATATCCGGACGCCTTCGTGGTTGCTTCATATTCAAGAGCAGCAGTCAATGCATCGACCAATGTTTTGGGATGGGCTGAACGAAGGGTCCTCTGCATATCAGGGTCACGTAATCCATCAAAAGGCCTGGATGCCCAGACATTCCATCATGTTTTCTGGTGCTGATGGATAAGCAAATCGGACTAGTCATACTCTTGAAGGGTCTCATCACGTCTCTACCTTCGATTTTTCATCTAAGATTGATACAAGTGTTCTAGATGTTCGTGACCATATCGCATGTCCAACCTCTTCTTTAGCTGCTCGAAGTCATCCGTTTCTTCAAGAGGTATCGTCTGAAGCACATCCAAGGCATCTCCCCGAAGCGCGATGGTCAAGTTCACTGCCTTCTCCCTGTCGGTCCAATTATTCGCTCTAGCGACTGCTTCAAATTGCTTAACAAAGTTGGTCCATGACATCTTTCCGTCGAACATTGGGGCCTTGACTCGAGCAAAACTGCCAATATCTTCTATCTTGGGGAGTACTTCTGGCTTGCAGGGTTTCATTTCCTCGATCTTCTTTTCTTCTACTGGCATGTCTTGTGTTCTTGTATTTGCCATTTTTTCTCTAACTCCTGGATTTTCTCTTCCATTGTTGTCATTTGATTCTCAATATCTGATTTTAGGGACGAAATTTTATTTTCAACTTTGAGAATGGAAATGTAGGCCATATCGGTTAACTGAACGTATATGATTTCATGTACATCCTAGAACGTATATGAAAACCACCAATCAGCATTCGCGTTTAGTACTCGTCATTCATCTTTTTTTCAATTTAAAGAAACGTCAAAATAACTTGTCAAAAAAAGTCTCTCCCAGAAGCACTGAATACAGAATATTTATTTATAAAAATAAACTTGAATAAAATAAACCTTATAAATTAATAACAAATACTAAAAACAGAATAAAATGGGTATTTAAGGGACTACCGATGAAGGTCAGTTTTTATGAAGGTATGTAATACTTCTGAGATGTATTTTTAATAAATGTCGGTAGCCGAGTGGATAACATACCGGACTTTCGTGAGGTAGACCCGAGTTCGATTCCGGGTGAAGATATTTTTTTTCAATTGTTAATTTTATTTTTAAATAATTATTCTGCTCAATATTGATAACTACAACAGGCAGACGCTTGAAATATTTAGCAGAATATTCATTATTATAAATAAAGGTACGGTACCCTTTTTGCGGGAGTCCGACTGGCAACATCTATTTATAACAGCATCGCATATTCAAAAAAGGGAAACGGTAACATTATACAAATTGTACATTTAAAAACTGTACGTTTATCACAAAAAAGACATAAAATTGAATTGGTACGATTATGAATAAAATTGTTGAAAATTTTTAATTTCAAGTTATATTTATTTTACAGTTTATTCAAATGTTTATTTTCTAGATTTTTTCTTGAATGGGTCGTAGAAAAAATATACTGTTCGACTCGTGTGGATTGTCCATATCGCGCTCGAACGATTGAGCACTCCGCCTACGGCTAGTGCGATATGGCCATCATATCCACACTAGTTGCACAAACTACTATTACCTACGACCCCTCTGTAATCAGTCAATAACACACAGTCGGTATCAATGTAATGATGTCTATTACGCACTGAATAAAAAACGCACAACTGTAAAGTGAATCGCACGGCTTCCCTGTCGATAGACGTCGCCATTTTATTCAATATTTACTATTTGAAAACATTCGATATGGCCACGTTTAACTATGAAAAGCTCAAGTATGTACTGATAAATTGAAAAATGGACTTTTAATTATCAAGAATGTATTAATAATGATTAAACGTTAGTTCTTTATTGTGCTTTTTTCATTGGTAATAGAGTAATAGAGATGAAAGAGATGAAAGTTTACCAAGCAGCTCTAATAATGTATCTGTTGTTTCTTATGCTTCAACAAGCGAAGAAAGCGATTTTTCGATTAGTGTTCAATAGCTGTACTGTTACTGTAAACAATTATTTCAATAACTAATATTATGGAATTAAATTTCAGACAATGAAATTATTAAAAATATCTATTGTTGATGTTGTTCAAGTATATTAAATAAGATTATAAATACAAGTACAAGTAGGTCGTAGCTAAAGTATAATACGTAACTCGTACTGTAAAGCATTTTACGCACTCACGGAATTACGCAGTCCATTCGTGCGTAAAATGCTTCTTACCACACACGTTACGTGATAAACTGCTAAAGCGTGCGGTAATGTTACAATTGGATTATTACAATAAAATGGAACAAAGTAAGGTTTTGATTTTTATAATGATAAAGTTGTTGTAAAATAAATAAAAGAAACATCTTATTTATAACGATATTCTTGAACACAAATCAATTGTTGTTGATAATTACATTCATTGTAAGGTTTGTACAATTTGTCAATTGTACTGGAGAGCAACGAGAATTTATAGACATTGAAGCTGCATGGCTAATTTTCCTGTTTATCTCGTTTCGATCATTTCCATTTGATGTCGAGGCAGGGGTGTTGAATATTTTATTAGTCACTTCTTTTTTATTATAAAGTGATTCGTCAATATATGTATTCGATCGGAGAAAAACTACTCCACTTTTGTCATAACAAAGAAATTTCCTTGGTTACCACTTATATATTGCAATATGAACATAGAGATACTTGATTACATCTTGAATTAAATATTTGTTAATTAATTTTTTAAGTGTAAATCAACGATCGAAGAAAAAATAGTATTTATAATTCGTGAGAAAAGCATATTACCAAACTCCTGTGTGGAAATTATCACAGTCGTTTGGGAATATTATGCTTTTCCCACTATTTATACAATATACTATTGTAGTATCGGTTGTTATGGGCAACGAGCGTTTTGCCATTTTTTACGCTCGGCGAGCGAAAAGTAACTCTCCTTAGGAAACGACAACTTTTCGTTGTCAATGGCAAGCGAAAGAGCCTACTTTCCAGTGTCATTGTAGAAAAAAATATTTTCTGGCAAGCTAAAGGCTCTTTTATAACCTCGCATCAACAGGATCTCACAAATCTTAACAGCGATTTCAGTTAGTAATTTTTGAGCTCCTGCTGCCATCCGTCACAATATAGTTATTTTCCTAACAAGTGCGGAAAGTGATACTTTCCCGCACGCGACTGCAGTTGACCCGAACGACGCGAAGCGGAGTTCGGGCAAGCGGTCAAGGGCGGGAAAGACACTTTACGCATGAGTTAGGAACATTATTTTTTCTACGACCGTATACATAAAAAGTATACATACATAATATACAAAACTTCAACCAAAAACTATTATTATTATTATCAATATTAATATTAGAAACATAATTTGTTGCATTCTCTAAATTACTTAAAATTGCTGGTCCAGTGGAGTTTTGGTGTTAACTGGTAAGTAGATGACGTTGATGAGGATGGCATCGGTTGCAGGTCACATAAAGATGACGATGAAGGTGACGGCAACGGTTTCAAGTCATTTGTAGATGAAAGAATTTAATTTGATATATTTTTCTCATATCAAACCCGGGTGGTTTGATAGTTCTTTTAGGACACTACTTTAAAGAATGGGTTATATCAAAATATCTTCATTATTTTATATTTTCAAAAAATTGAAAATGCAACAAAAAGCTAGAAAATATGTACATTTTATTTGATGGAC
>CAJUYG010002075.1:41028-69143 GCA_910591675.1 Galerucella calmariensis
ATCCCATTAACTTCAATATAACTTCAATAACTTAAATAAAGTAGGATTACCTGCGAACCGGTAAGACTACTCCCTGAATTGATATCAGTTTGGTCTCCGTATTAACACCTGAGGTGCTCTCCACATTGAGTCGCCGTTGCAATTTATCTTGCCTTATTATTTTAAATGAATAATAGGTAATAGGTGTCTAATAGACTTTCAAAACAGATGTCACTTATTATTTTCAGTGCCAAGAGTTGTTGTTTATGAGTAAAAATGATGGCGGGATGGTTGTCGGACAGTTGTGAGAATATTGTAGCTGACAAATTTGAAATATATTATTTTCCACTAACCTGGTTAAGTCTTTTTTCCTACAAATACATAGATGAGTTCTATTGTTTTTCAAATACCTTTCAATATTATGGGTTTGATTTATTGATAATTCTCATTCAGGCATAGAACTCTGTTTTACTAAACTGAATACCTTTTTCATATGACATCAACTTTTTTTGCGAATATTGAGACCTCTACTTGTATGTCCCAATCTCAAGGAACAACTTATTTCTAAAATACTAGCTGTAATATATTCTGAAATTGTAAAATACTGCTTCCACTATTATATCTATCGAGCTTGCTATTTCTTGGGTTTTTTCAGTTCTAGTCGGCAGATTTGTCTCTGTTTTGTATTTATTTCTAGTGACACCAAAAGTGATTCACTCTCGTGAAGCTTATAATCGCCAAACACGTGATGGGGAATTTTTTTACAATATATTGGAAATTCAACGCCTCTCGTGTCCTTTACTGTGCCTATGGATTTGTCGATATGATGTCTTCACGACGCAGTGACCACCGAATCCGAGGCACGAGGATCTGAGCTTATTAAACAACAAACAATTTGCATATTTACATATGATAATAGGACCTTCTGGTTGCTGGATAACATGTTTCTACTTACATACAACCTGAATTACGCAGCAAAAAAGTGATGGGTTTGTCTCTACAGAGTCCGTGGGATGATGTAAATTATTTTTTTTTTTCGAAGTTATAATCTTGTGCGCCTTCTGTGTATGCCAGTATTTATGAATACCTATTCATATCTTCCTACTTCATCAAAGTTCATTTTTTCAATGTACAACCTCATACTTTGCCAATTTTAATCTGTTAAAACACACATGAAGTGAATAAATTCTGATCTGCTCGCCAATTGCCATGTGAAATAAACAAAAATAAATAAACACCCTTTTGACTACTGGAGAACACTGTAACAATCATTACATTCACATTGGGAAGATCGGAGAAATTGATAAAAATAATCTAACTTGACCGTTTTTTGGTTAACTTGCTCAATGAATTATTCCCACTTCCATCATTTCAGCATTGTTATTTCACGTCACATCATATAAGATTAAGTTCCCAATGATATGGTGCTAAGCTAATTGAAGATTAGTTGTCCCTTACTAGATATTGTAATCTATAAGGCTTTGTTCTGGTTTCTCCTCTACCGAAAAACGTATATACTTTTCTCTTTTTTGTTTTTTTATCTTTCTGGAGTGATAGCTGACTGTGATCGGTCCCTCTTAAGTTAGTACAATTTTTTTTGGCGACGTCGGCACTCACATTCTTCTGATAGTCATCTGTACGGTTGGATATGGAAGGTAGAAATAATCCGACATCGTCGGCACTCTTTCTCTTCCTGTTGTTCAGCTTGGTGGGTACCCTGTCGTATTGGGTGAAAACTTTCCATAAATCTAAACACGAACTTTAGAGACTAAGAAACTTATGTTTCATGTTTCCCTCTGGAATGTTTGGATCTACCACAACTAGAACCTGCACTGTAGCTACTTTTTCAAAAGACTCTCCTTCCTAATAGTCTGTGAAAAGATTCACACAAGAAACTGTAGAATAAAATGGTGTATTATAATTCACAAAATTAATCATGTTTTTAATAGTTTTTCCCCATGACGAGTCCATCAGCTCATGATTCCCCAAAAAGTGATAATTTCGAGTGTCTGAGTTTACTTGATACCCAACGTTGTCAGGTCAACAAGAGGTACATACCACCATGTAATATGTTCAAGGGTCTATAATTCCTAGGAAGAGAGATATTTTTTGATTCTCCCTCTCCTTAGTTTGTATCTTGCTCTTTCTGCAGCACTGTCCACAACTACATGTAGTGATGTGAAGTGAAAAACTCACTTCCATAGACGTGGTTGTGCATGTTTCCATTAGTCTTATAATATAATATAATAATATCGGCTAATCTTTGTCTCTCTTTGTCCCACTAACCAGCGAGATGGCTTCATAAGTGATTATTTGTCTTAGTTATATCAACCCTCTTTCCGCCACCAAAAACGACACCGACTTGGTTTTTCCATATTTTTTTGGAATGTAGGAGAACCACGTTGAATATTCGTGTGGCATCTAATTGGTGATAATCCACAATCATCCCAGAAAATCTAAATATTTGTAAACGCTTTCTCTGTTAAAGCTTTGATCATTGAAGTCGATTCAGGTTGTCTAAGAGTGTGTCGAAGGATATTTTTGTTGCTAATAATTGGAAAACCCATTTCATGGCGTATGTAATGGTTATTCCAAACATGTGATCTTTTCATCTCAAAACATAAGAAGCAAATTCTTCCTCAAAATCGGCTGGAAAAACTGTTAATCTGACGAATACCTACTTTTTTCCTGCTTCTAATTTTTTAGCCTTTCAAATTTTGATTGAGAGTTGGTTAGGGTATTTTGAAAACTTTGCAGGCTTTTTTCAAGCAATACTCCTTGCTATGAAGAGCTGGAAGCTTTTATTGATTTTTTCTTGTGATTTTCAATTCTCACTTCACAGATTCTTGTACATGAAGTAACATAGCGGAAATTATATTGTTTTCATGGCTTTGTAATTCATGTACATTTTGATGAATCGTACCGGTACGATATGCCACCCTAGTAACACAATAAGCATCGAAGTAGATTTAAAATCGACTTTTGTGTCACTCTTGAAGCTAATAGACAATTAAAACCGTCCACTAAAGCTTCCACATGTAGCATTCATTACGTAATCGCTGCCTAAAGGGAGTGCGCGGTTTGGCCTCAAAGTAGATTTGAAATTAGCAATTCAACCTGTAGGCCTAAATAGCCATAAATTGGCACCAAAAAAGCATTTTATTAGATTTGATTGCCAGAATTGGGCCAGATTCTTCAGAAGTACGATATTACGAACTGTAGATTCTTTCACAAATCATAGTGAAACCTGATCTTTATTATAACTGAACAGTTATACAGGGTGTAACAAAAAGGCAGTCATAAATCATACCACATATTCTGGAGCTAAAAATAACTCGATCCAACCTAAGCTACCCTCGTACAAATGTGCATGCGAAAAAAGTTATAACCCTTCGAAGTCACCAAATGAAAATAAATTTTTTCAAATATCTCGACAGTTGTTCGACATATTATAATGAAAGTTGACAAGTGGCTTTCTTATGATAAGAGCATCATCTTAAAAAAAAATTGAGAAATTATTGCACCCCGTTAAAGATTTATGGGCGTTGAGATCCCCTAAACCCCCCAAAATTTTTGTGTACGTTACAATTTAATGCTTATTATGGCACCATTATTCAAACACATTATTTTTGAAACTTTTTTGCCCCCTGGCACTTTTTACAATTATCAGTTTTTATCGAGATATGGCCTATTTTTCATTATGCCTCAAAAATTTCGAGTAACAAAAATGAAAGAATTAAAATGAATTTCTTCGAGGGTCCCAAATTTTTGATTGAATCTTATTTATTTACAAATGTGTAGTTTTTATTAGGTGTTCAAAATGGCCCCCATTTTCTTGAATACACAATCGGCACCGTTTTACTAACGAAAACCGAATATTCTGGAAAATCAATGGCTTCTGACGATATCTAATTGCAGCCGCAAGGATTCTATTCATCAGTTGTTGTTCGCAATTTCTACAGCACACACATCGTTCTTCATGCAACCCCAGACGCTAAAGTCGATAGGGTTCAGATCTGGACCACTGGGTGACCAAGCAATAGGTGCATCAGGACTCCTTCCAATCCAGCGTCCAGAATATTGCTCGCAAAGATGTTGCCCAACTTCGTTAGTGTAATGTGCTGGAGCACCATCATGTAAGTACCACATATTTTGCCTCATTCTGAGATTTACCCATTCCAAGTACTCTGGTAATTCGTTTTGTAAAAATTGCAAATAATTTTCACCGTTCAATTTGTTTGGAAGAAATACTGGCCCTATTAGATTGTTGTCCACAATTCCTAGCCAAACATTGACTTCGAACATTCTTTGGTGATGAGTGACTTTTTTTCCATGAGGGTTTTCTTCGGCCCAGATGTGTTCGTTATGGTGATTCGTAATGCCATTTCTGTTGAAGGTGGCTTCGTCAGTGAATAAAATATGGTTAATGAAGTTGGCATTCCGAGTGTTTTCCGTCAACAACCAATCGCAAAATCCCATTCTTTCAGGGTAATCTTCATCTAGCAACTCTTGAACGGTTGTTAAATGATAAGGATGAAGCTGCTGTTCCTTCATTTTTCTCCAAACCATCATGTGAGACAGATCTAATTGCGCAGCTACTACTCTTGTACTACTTTGAGGGGTTTCTTCAATTGCATCCAAAATCTCCTCATCGTCTGCATCCACTTTGGGACGACCACTATTACCAGCAAGTTGTGGTCGTAATGTACCTGTTTCCCGTAAACGACTATCAATGGAGAGAAATAATCGACGACCTGGTGTATTTCGATTGGGATATTTTTCCGCATAAAACCTTGCAGCTGCTGCGCTATTTCCCCGGTATTCACCTGTGTTATCAAAATTAGTGATAAGTATCTTGAATCTTTATTCAACATGACGAAACTCACCCAAAATTAAATGCATATCTGCCATTTCTGAAAACGTGTATTCCATTGTTATTAGAAAAGTTAGTTCCTCTTAAACATACAAAAGTTGAAAGCTTCAAATGTATTATTGACAATTGTTGATCCAATGTCTAATTGTATTCTTAGTAACAAAGGTTGTTCACTAAATAATAATACACAGTTTTTGAAGCCTAATGAAAAATAGGCCGTATCTCGATAAAAACTGATACTTGTAAAAAGTGCCAAGGGGCAAAAAAGTTTCAAAAATAATGTATTTGAATAATGGTGCCACAATAAGCATTAAATTGTAACGTACACAAAAATTTTGGGGGGTTTAGGAGATCTCAACTCCCATAAATTTTTAACGGTGTGCAATAATTTTTCAATTTTTTTTAAGATGATGCTCTTATCATATGAAAGCCACTTGTCAACTTTCATTATAATATGTCGAACAACTGTCGAGATATTTGAAAAAATCTATTTTCATTTGGTAACTTCGAAGGGTTATAACTTTTTTCGCATGCACATTTGTACTAGGGTAACTTGGGTTGGATCGATTTATTTTTAGCCCCAGAATATGTGGTATGATTTATGACCTGCCTTTTTGTTACACCCTGTATATCATTCCATATTGTAACAAAAGCTGAAAACTGAAAACACTCACCTGGACAACACAATTTGCTTATACAAAGGGCTGAAGAGCTATACTGGCACCAAGGTAAACTTTTGATTGTGTTGTATTCTACCTCTTGCTGGAACATGTTCACATTGCTATGAACCAGCTATTAATTCCAGACAAACTTGGCAACGAATGAAAGTAGATGGCGCAGAATTCACAATTTAGTTCAAATAACCTAGAGGTACCTACCTACGATTTATCGACCGGTACGAAATCCCTTTCCCTTATCCTACATACAAATATTTTGTTGATACCTTTCGAAACCTTCTATAAAACTGCTTGTTTATTCACAAAATGCATATCAAATAGCGTTATATGAAATTAGGAACGTTTCTTACAGACCTGTTCCAAATTTTTGCTTAGGCTTTTTTGACCTTTATGAATAAGCAAGTATCTAATAGTAGAGACGCTGCATTTTGTGAATGGAAGAGACGCCTCAAATGATATTATAAGAATTCTGAAAAATAATTGATCTTCATTGATTATGGGTGCCAACCATAGGAGTGCGCAGACTTTTTTATTAGGGGGGGCCAAATATCAAATCGGAATCTTTTGATGAAAAAACAACGAGCCGTGTCCGCCTAAACATTGCTTTTGCATATTGCCGCCCTTCAATCTCTCGCAATTTATTTCAAGAATAAAAAACTGCTTTCTCCTATCATTAAAAAAAAGTTGAAATTTAAAAATGATAAAATATTTTTAATATATTGATATTTGAGGAGTTGGGGTGCACCGATTAGGGTGGAAAAACGGAATTCATTCAAGAATTAGCTGTAAACCACGAGCGCAATGGATCGAGGAACAGCTTACATAAGCGATGAAAGAATGAGATTTGGAGGTATTTTTGAACGTGAAGTCGAGGGAGATATGGAGTATAGTTTTTTTCGACATCTAGGAAACTGACCTGACGGTAATGACTGACAGTGATGGCATGCAATAAAGCAATCAAAGTATTAGCTGTGACGGGGTAGTATTCGTTAGGTTGGTGAAAAGTAGATCATTACCTGAAAACTGAAGACTTTTGGGTCATTTACTTAGCACTTTTTCTTTTCCATCAGGTAAAGTGAGGCTCCGCACGGTAAATTCGGAGGGTTTATGATTCTATTGTATCTCAAGCCCAAGTCAAGTCAAGTGAAGTCAGTTTCTTGAATCGTGGAAAAAACTATACCAGCACGGACCATCGACCAAATAATGAATTCGGGTGAATTGCGGAAATGTGGACCTGAACAAAATGTTTCTGTTATCACACCAGTTGAAATGTTGCAGGATATGAGACCAGTACCAGTGATACAGGCGTCCTTGACATCACCACAAAATAAAACTTCAAATAAGGCGAAAGAAGAGACTTTGTATGAAAAAAAAAACCATTAGTGGAAGACAACCGAAAAACGCAAAGAAGACGAAAACAGAAACAAGTTGTACAATTGTCAAAGTCGAATGAGAAAGCAAACTGTAACAAAAGTGATAGAGAAGTTTCATTAGATAAAGCCAGTGATAATGAGCTCATACCGGATTCAGACAGTGATGATAACTGCCGCTGAGTAGAATGGTTTGAGCAATGTAACAAAACAATAAAAAAAGTGGACTTGGTTCAATGTTTGAAATGCCTGGAATGGTTACATGAGACTTGCTTGTGCAATAATAGTTGTCTGTCCCTGTGGAAAATCTACAAATATAATAATATGATCCAAATGGAAAATTAACAAGTTTTCCAAACCCTTATATGGGTTTTCATGTAAGTGTGTACCTAAGTACCAAAATACGAGGCTTGTTTAATTTAAACCCATCTTTGGTCCAGGAAAAATTTATTGACAAGTACAGTTACAAATAACTACCACTACAATTGAGGCACATATCCCACTGTTTCACCAACCGATGTATTCCCTGCTTATAGAATTCTTGTGGCTGCTGCTGGAAGAATTCTTTCACAGCGTTTTGTACTTCTGCGTCCGACTGAAAACGGTTACCTTTTAACGCCTTTTTTAGTGGCCCAAAGATGTGAAAATCGCAAGGCGATAAATCGGGACTATGGGGTGGATGCTATAATATCCTCCATTTCTTTCGTTGCAGTTTTTCTTTCACCACGTAGGCAACATAAGGCCGAGCATTATCACATTTGGACGGATTGTTAACAACAAACGCCATTTCAAAGTCACACAATACTTGAAATCGCTGTCAAATATAAGCGAAATAAACAGATCAGTGTGACGTTTGCATACACTACTAATGTTGGAAAACGTCAGTTGAATGATTACAATTGTTTCCAAGGCTAACCTGACCAAAGATGGGTTTCAATTGAACAAGATGTGTAGCTTCACAAAATAAAAAAATCAAGTATTAATTCTAGGTTGCAAATTATCGTTACGAAACTTGTTCTAAATCAACAGTTTATTAAGCTGTGAGTTGACGTGCTTAAGGTTGATCTTCAGTTACTTTTTTTCGAATATCCGATACGTTCCTGGTTTCAACCTTCATCTATCATAAGATACTATAGTTATTTACCATCACTAGTATCGAATTAAAATAAAATAGAAAATTCTGGATAAATCGAAAGTAGATGAGATTACAATTTAAATAAAATGAGAAGACATGAAAATTCCAGCTTTACACGAGTGAATTCCAGTTCGATGGAAATCGATGTAATTCAGTCTCTTTGTGTGATTAATCGACTTCCCTCATCCAAGAATAAGCCAGCTCATCAAACAATGGGGCCCTGCTCCTTCTATGAAAACACAAAAGCCTGAAATGTACCTGTGCGAAATGAAACTTTTTCTCACAGGTCGTTTTTGTCTTTGATATCTATTTCCCCTGTGAGAGAAATCCCCCTAATTGCCTTTTAGACCAATTCAATGAATTATTATCGCTTTATAGACGGTCTTTGGATGATTGTGCTAAGATAAATGATTAATACCATGCCCGTATGTTTCATCATTCCTGTTTCACGTCGAGCGTACACTTTCTATGGAAAAAACTACTTATACTATTTTCAGGAATATCTATGAAAATTTAAAAAGTTATGTCAGATTTCTAGAAAATATTTTGACGCGCATGTCATTTCCAGGTATTCCGAAAGTGAGCAGCAGCACAAAACAGTCTAACCTATAGAAGTGAAAGTTCATGGAATGACCTTGAATACAAAGATGAGGTTTCAAACCCATCCACCCGAAGCGCTATAGTTGCAATTGAGTTGTTGAAGCAGGCCTCACAAAACAGTCTAACCTATAGAAGTGAAAGTCCAATAGGATTACCTAGAATGAAAAAATGAGGTTTCAAACCCATCCACCTGAAGCGCTAGTTGCAATGGAGTTGTCGAAATAGACAAGGCAGCTGAGGCCAAAAAACAGACTAAGGGAAGAAGAATTTCAGCCATCGCAGTGGATGGGTTCAGAACTATTTCATAACGCTTTTTTTAATGGAAGTTTGTTTTTGAATGACTAATGCCCGATTTCACTAACATTTCCTAAAGTCAGGTAATACCTAAAACTAATTGAGGAATTCCTAAGTGCAATTTACATTTTATCACGCGCTAAGTAATGCCTAAGAGTGATAATATAGTATTAGATAGTATTTCTTATCACTTTTTGATCAATCCTGAGAGGATTGTAGGAACAGCTTTCCGAGTGAGGCCCCTTTTTGTCCCAATAACAATATATTGTGGTTCAAAATATCTGTTGCAAACTTTGTAGGATTTATAAACCTGTTCAGCGTTCAATTCCTTTAGTTTTGGATTGCGAATAAAGGCAACCCATTCATTCAACAACAAAGGGTCATGTTTGGGAAATCCATGTCGTTTTGATGCAATGTCTGTACTCCCAGGAACGCAACACTTCACACCAACCATTATAAATATTATGAATTATCACACTTGATACGACTTACAGTACCTGATTAAAACACAAATAACAGCAGCAAATGGCAAAAGGAAACAATCTATAAAAGACAAAGGTGACAACTTCTTTTCGTGCTAAAGGCCTCAGCTGCCAGGCCTGTTTCGACAACTCAATTGCAACTAGCGCTTCGGGTGGATGGGTTTGAAACCTCATTTTTGTATTCAAGGTCATCCTATAAACTTTCACTTCTATAGGTTAGACTGTTATGTGGCAGGCCTGGCAGCTGAGGCCTTTAGCACGAAAGGAAGAAAATATTTTAAAATTCATCATAACTGTCATATAGTTGTTATCACCATTGTCTTTTATAGATTGTTTCCTTTTGCCATTTGCTGCTGTTATTTGTGTTTTAATTAGGTACTGTAAGTGTTATTAAGTGTGATAATTCACAATATTATAATAACTTTATAATGGTTGGTGTGAAAGTGTTGTGTTCTTGGGTGTACAGATATTACATCAAAACGACATAGGTTTCCAAAACTTGACCCTTTGTTGTTGAATGAATGGGTTGCCTTTATTCGCAATTTAAAACTGAAGGAATCAAGCGCTGAGCAGATTTATAAATCCTACAAAGTTTGCAACAGGCATTTTGAACCACAATATATTGTTATTGGGACAAAAAGGGGCATCACTCGCAAATTTGTTCCTACAATTCTTTCAGGATTGATCGAAAAGAAATATTAACACTCTTAGGTATTACTTAGCGCGTGGTGAAATGTAAATTGCATTTACGAATGGGCTTGTTCAAGAAAATTTTTTTTAGTTAATAATAGAAACTAAAACTCATTTTAAACAGATTCCCAAAATTTGAGATTTTTCCGTGAACGTTTAAACCCTCAAATTAATTAAAGAAATTGGATTGAACGAAAACGGGGCGTGGTTACCTGTGACGTCAAATTGCATATCCTATACCTAACGTTTGAAACGCCGCGAGTCGAGAGCTGTGTATTGTGTATATATTGTGTATCGTTTTGTGTAAGAAAAACAAACGTTGGATTGTTGACTGTTCCTACTGTTTCGTTATTTTATTGTGAAGGGAGTGAAAAAAAAAGTGGTGAATGAATACTATTTTATTCCCGACTGTCCTAATACATCCAAGAATGCACCAGAAAAATATATATACATTGAAACAGTGAGCAGTGGAACAGTTAAATTAAAGCCTTAAGTAGTACCGAGATTGTATGATTGTCTAAAAAATAGAGTAACAATACATAGTTCAAAGCCACGGTCACAGTTTTTACAAGTTAAGCTCAAAAAATAGAGCCTCTGATGATGATAAAATAGAGGAAGAAAATCAAATGGATATCACACGAATGGAACCTATATCTCGGGAAATAGGGGTTCAGGCTTGCATTAAGGGTTAGGTACGTTCCAAAGCGATTCAATGCGGGTGCGAGGGTTTTTATATATGGAAAATGGCTAAAAAGAGAAAATATACTAGCAATGAGATCGTTCCAAAGAAATCGTGAATGGAAAAAGAAGGAAAACCTATGAACGAAGAGTTTTCAATATCCACTAGCGGTCCTTCTACATTTAGCTCGTCAGAATTAAGTATGTCAGATCCGAATAGCTCATTTTATCTAGACACCAATAGGCCAGACGAAATAGAATATTTTATTTGATAGAAAAAAAATCCAAAGCTTTATTTGGGAGTTCCGAGTCATTCATTATTTGTTGTGAGCTTGTTAACTAAAAAAATGTGAGCTGGACAAGCTTGATATCTTTTTAAAATTAAAAAAGATCAAATTGAATTTACCTTATAGGATATTAGGAGACGATTTTGGTGTGGCACTTTCAGAGTATGTGGCATTATACAAAAAACTATACCGTTATTAGCCAGTTACCTTTACCCATTTGTGCAAGTTAAGAAAAGACTTCCTACTCCCTCCAGACGCAGATATGAAAATGTACAATGTATTATAGATTGTTTTGGAATTTCGATTCAGAAACCAAGTGTAAATTCTTTGTTTCTATTAATGTAGTCCCTCACCATAAAGATATCGACTTCAGGTGAATTTGCAAAATCTGCTTCAATAAATCCAGTATCTACTGAGTACATCTTTAATAGCAAAAATCACTAACACTTTCAAAATTTGAAGATATTGCAGCTGTAACCAACTTTCTTATGTGAAACGCAGTGGTGTACAGAGCACAATATGCAATGTGACGTCACAGTCGGTTCTGTCGCTTTTTAAGGGAGCTCCATTTTCAACCTCTAATATCTAAGTAGTGGGGAAAGTTCGAGAGCTGAAAATTTGACTAGTTATTTTGATGATTCTTCTTCCCTTAGTCTGTTTTTCGGCCCCCGCTGCCTTGCCTATTTCGACAACTCAATTGCAACTAGCGCTTCAGGTGGATGGGTTTGACACCTCATTTTTTCATTCTAGGTAATCCTATTGGACTTTCACTTCTATAGGTTAGACTGTTTTGTGAGCAGCAGTTTTGTCATTTCGAATAGAACACTACTACTTCAAATTTTGTATAGAATACGCTTTTACGTTAAAAGTTATATACAAGCTTCCAAATTGAAAATTCCTTCATGTTGGGTGGTAGGATGGTCGAGCTGTTGAGAACTGTTTTGTCGGGTTGAGTCAGGCTTGTGCTGAGTGGTTCTATTAGATCCTCAACTGCGAGCAGCAAAAGTCAATCATCGGTCCCATCCATTAATATTTCATCAAACTTCCTGATCAATTTGATTTTTTGATTTCGATTTTTAAGGCATTAGGACGAGCGACAAACCATGCAAAACCCTAGAAAGATACTTGTTTCGAGATAAGGTATAGGGAATGCAAAACTATGTATGAATATAAGAGTATAAGAGTAATAAAAATGAAATATAAATATGAAAATTTCAAGATATAACAAGAGAAAAGATGGGATGATGTAAGCAAGAAGGGATCAAGGAAGAGGCAGACTTATACTGCTGCTATGCTATATGAAAACGATCGTTTGGAAAAAGGCTTGAAAAACGAGAAATACGAAGAGTTATTTTCTCCCTCACATTTGAATTGTGGGTATCAGTTCTGGAAGTAACTTTGGTATGTGAGTGAGCGGCGTTTTTGTTGTATATTTCTTCTGATGAAAAACTGCCTAAACATGTTAAACCATTACAATTTTTTTTGTGCGAAACTTTCCCTAAATCATAGATTAATTTTAATGAGGCGTGCGCGCTTTTCAATTTTACTGTAACTCATTCTCGATAGCGGAATTTCGTATCAACTATTAGGCCTAAATCTTCGCAGTATTTTTCGACCAGAAATTTAGCTCCATTTATTTAAAGCAAAATATTGCTCACTATAGTTGCTCGAAACTCCTAACCACAGGAATATAAAACAGCTAATTAACTGGGATTAATTTTAAGGCAATGTTCTCCTCATATCTTCGAAATATGATTGAGACTTTCATCTATTTTCTAAGAGGCTTCTGAAAGATCTTCGTAATTGAAGGAATAGTACAGCTGAGTATCATCTACGCAATTATAATGTTGAGACAAGACGTGAAATTAGATGTATAAATAGTGAATGATGAGGGTTCTAGTACTGCCTTGGGAAACACCAAATTTTATTTTCATGGAATTAGATTGTTTGACCAACACAGAGAGCATTACATTCTGGACATTCAAGCTTATTCATCCCAGACATTTTTGATGGGGATATTTCCGTTTTTTACATTTAACAATTTCTTTCTCTTGGAAGAAATTGTTCTATTTGTTGTTGAAGATGTTATATTTGAAATATCACCTATTAAAATATTATAGCATATGGTTTTGTAATTTTGCATTTCATTGGTTTCTCCAGGGAATATTAGTTGCAATGCCAATTTTTCCTTTTTTTATAAATTAATTCATTAATTACATGCAGTGAATATCCGTTGGATGTGGCTATTTGTTCAATTATATTGATTTCTCCTTCACAATTTTATTTGTTTATAGGAACTGAAAATGCACTATGTATCATTCAATTCAATAGACTTGGAAAAACAAGAAATAGGAAGAATTGTTCTCTCCCTCACTTTTAAATTGTGTGTATTATATTAATTTCTTCATTGAAATTATATTTGTTAATAGGAACTGGAAATGCACTGTGAATCATTCAATTATATGCTGCTAATTCATGTGACATGGGATGATTGGAATTTTAGGGTATAGTCACATTAGTAGGTGTTGGCTTTCTGTAAATTGAAAAATCAAACATATTGATATGATTGAAAAATACAGCTAATTCTTTTTTTTTTTTAATTTCTTGGGATTCTTTATTTCAACGTTTCGGTAGCGTTCCAGATACCGTTGTCAAGAAAAAATAAGTAGAAATTAATTTTTATTCCTGACTTACACAACAGAAAAAATTTGACAACTATCCATATGGTCCGTATGCATATACCGACATATCGACAATACCCAATCGCCAACGTCGATTTCCAACACATTTAATATTCATTTCGTCGGCCATTCCTTCGTACCGATGATGGTGGGGGTGAAACGTTCCGTTTGGAAAGCGCTCGTCAATTCTCCATTGGCCAATACAAATTTCATACCGATCCGTCAAATACTTTTCGAGATAAAAATTCTCAAACGAAATCGTGTTTTTCATTTTCGGCAAAACATGGTGTCATTCAATCGATTTTACAATCGAAACCGTCCATTCGATCGTAACCAAATATAGCCTAAGGAACGTAGGAAGGTCGGAGCTTTCCGGGCATCTAATCATTTTCCCATTTGCTCGCCCCCAAAAACCGTAGGAGGTACACAAAAATTGCCAATTTTTTTTCAAAAAAAATATAAGTCAAACTCAAAATTCCCTCAGGGGCAAAAGTTGCGTTCATACATCAGCCGATTTCATGCGAAAAATCACATCGATCGATTCATGGGAAAGTCGCGCCCCGAGCGGAAATGTACCATTCTCGGCCGCCATTTTGTTGGTTGCCATGGAAAAAAATGTTCCATTTTTTTTCCGATGCGTATTCACGAATTATAGATCCCTGCCGAATTTCATTACATTCCATCCATTACTTTCCGAAATATTAATTTTTTTCATGATTTTCGGTGCATATAGTAGAAAAATTTTATAAAAATTTTTCCTGTTGTGTAAGTTAGGGATAAAAATTAATTCCTACTAATTTTTCTTTTGACAACGGTAGCTGCAACGCTACCGAAACGTTGAAATAAAGAATTTAAAAATATTGTGGTTTAATTTCCCAAGAAATTAAAAAAAAAGAATGAATAATATACCACAACGAACATACAGAAGATATACAGCTAATTGTCGTTAACTACATACAAAACAAGTTAATATGTCACCTACATACATCTATAAAAATGTTCGCCAAAATAATTGATTATATAGGGCTTTCTGTAGGTGAACCTTCATTTTGAATATACAATAATAATATGTCTCCCTTTATTGGAATCTTATGGAAACCTTTTTATCATCAATTTGAGAAAAATGAGTTATTCCTCATGAAGAGCTCTGCATTATCTAAAACCTTTAACACAGTCATCAAATATCAAATTTATCAATCGTATACGAGGTTTGTGAAAAAATATAAGTTTTACTCCAGAGTAAAGTACCTTTAAATTTGACAATATCGGAGAAGGATACTGAGAAAAGTTGGATATGGAGCATAGGTATAAGTGAAAATTGGATTTGCTTGTTTCTAATATTAATATGTTAATTTTATAACTTAGTGTTTGAATGTATTTTATTATATTTGCAAAATGAATAATGAAGATGCACTTGTTCCGCGTTTTAAATGCGAAATTATTGGAAAATATGGGAAACCCAGGAGATTAATGTAATGTGTGTATCCTACTATGGATACTTGGTGCATTAGAAGTGTGGAAGGGCCTCTGACTAGGTGGTGATGCCGGTCACTTGGTGTGTCATCTCACAGGAATAAAACAACTACTGGAATCGCTGGGACATGTTCTCTTTATTACCTTACTTTACTATGATACATTAACTCACTTATCACTAGTACTAATTAGGATCTTAATTAAAAAGGATTACGATGAATAGACTACATTTAGAATAAATTAGAATGAATTAGAATATATTTAGAATGGATTAGAATGAATGAATTGAATGAATGTTAAAGTACTTTCGTTTAATATATTTATACGACGAGTCAAGTTCACCGTTTCGTAAACATAAACAATTTCTGTTTACATTTACTTCGGACTCTGAACTTGACATCCTACGTGAGACCTTTCTGTTTTTATATATGTAAACGATTCATGCTATATCGACGTTAGCTTCAAGGGAATTTATGTCTTTTAATCATAATAATACCATAATGATAATTTAAATAATTAATAAATAATATTTCGGCCAAAAGGCATCACATATTGTGTTTCGTAATCACAATGTTCATTCAAAATAGAAACATAAGTAAAAAATGAAATGATCTGAAGTTACAATATTAAGCGTTTTCGATTATTTACTTTTGGCTGCTAGTAGCAGCTAGTAGTGACTGAATTTTGTTCGTTTATTACCGGGCGTGACGCCTAGTCTTACCTTCCCCTTGCCCCTCAAGCTCATACCGAAAAGTATGGGCTTCAAGCCACGGACCATAGATAACATAACACTGATAGATGGGAATCTGACCCGTGGCGCTTCAAATGACGAATTAATTTTACCAGTGGCGCCATCTTACAGGTCGGAAAATGAAACTCCAACACATTTGACATGGTTGTGATCTCCGCTAACAGTGGAAAAAGAAGATTCCTGTAAATTTACAGTTTTTCGCGGCTGGCGCCATATTCAAAATTACTGTGATTTCATTTTTATTGCAATATGGCATTTATGGTCCATTTTTTGAAATTTCATTCAAAGTAACTCAACATTTTGATTGATATCACTATAATAGCAATCAAATAGTCAAGTTAAATTAAATGAAATGTCAAAAAATGAACCATATAATGCCTGGAGTGGGAAAAATAAAGCAACAATCATCAAGTTTATATATTTTATTTAAAATAAAAAGTAGACAGCAAATAAAACGTTTTTTACATCTTTTAATGACAAACAGGAAGAACAATAAATGTAGTAAATTATTTTGAATCGTATACGAAGTAAGGTAAAACGATTTTTTAAGGTAAGAAGCATTAATAAGTTTATGATTAACAGTGATCAGGAAAAGACGCAAAGTACAACAAATAGTGGAACAGTGACCCTCTCACCGTTATTGTTGAAATACAGAAAAAGATGCATATTGTGGAGTACAAAAATAATCAAATATAACATATTGAAGTTAAAAATTCACAAACATTCAATAAAAATCAATAATCACTGAAATAGGAGAAGGAGGTATTGTTTTCAAACACATAACTTTTAGTAAATACATAATACACAAATATGAGAAGATAATGAAAAAATGGGCATGTTCATCAGTCAACTTAACGCATTGCTTGAATGGTCCTTGCATTCGATCGATTTCATATAATCGAGATAAATGCGACCAAGATGCCACTTTGTTGCTGCCGTTCATCCCGTATTGAAGATCCTTACATAAAAGACCGTTCCTGATCCCCTTTAATAAATGGGGGGGATCATAAAGGTGAACGATCTCTTGAGAAGGATCTCCAACTGTGTAAGTTAGGGTCCCAGTGCGACTAGGTCCTACTAATTGATTCACGGCAACTTGATTAGTAGCACCTTGGTCACATATAGTAGCGATCACAGTGATACTGATCGCCTGCAATTCTCCAATAATCGTTTTGATGCAATGCACCAAGTCGACTGTTGGTGTGGTACCTTCACAAAAACCAAAATTATGGGTTCTTTCAAGGTTACAAATACCTTTTGCCATGAATACTAGGGCGTGGTCAGCAAACTGTAACCTTCGCTTCCTAACACCTAAGTCCACAAACCCATCAACAGAATGTGTTTTCAGATTATATTTTAAATGAGGATGGAGAGAAATTTCATCAAACATTAAAACACAATACCTGTCCTCCTCCCCCAGCTTACTGACCTGGATCTTTAAATGTGTGAAAATGTGTTCATTTACACCTGGTAAAAAGGATACACTATTCAGGATTTTGTTCAAAGATTTCCGAGATGGTAAGCTGAAAAACTTGGACAGGAAGCGATATGCTCGGGCGCTTTTCTTGTACAATGACAGTGCAAACAATTTGTCATCTTGGCAGAACCTACGCCCCTTGTGCTTCATACGCAAATTTTTCAGATTTGATTCAAAAAAATTGAGGGCCACTTTCGAGTAATTACCCAAGATGTTCACTAATCCTTCCTTTTCAGTAACTAGTTTCACAAAATGTTTTATATCTTTTTGGTCAACATTTTTCGCTCTAAGGCGCTTTATGAGGGTCACTGTCTTGTAAAAATCTTTTTTTGTTGATGCCTCGGCTTCTGCAAATAAAGAAAGTAATTTGAGTTAAATGTTAAATGTACTCATTTCAAAGATATTTTTTAAGAATAACATTGTCTCGTACAAATAAAAAAATATTTTTATCTATCAGCAACTGTTTCTGTGGACAGATCGGCAGATGTATATTGAAGAAAACATGAAACACATCCATTTCTAGTTTGCTTATGATTATGACTTGGTTATGACTATCATGACTAATATATTATATTATCTAATTAAATTTGGATATTTTTATTCATATAGCTCACTACTGACCTTTGAAAAACGCTTGTACCTTTCTTCGAGAAATTCTTTTTTTTACTTCTGGAAGGTGGAGCATACATATTTGCAGTATCTGTA
This sequence comes from Galerucella calmariensis, assembly GCA_910591675.1. Lineage (NCBI taxonomy): Eukaryota > Metazoa > Arthropoda > Insecta > Coleoptera > Chrysomelidae > Galerucella > Galerucella calmariensis. The sequence goes on from CAJUYG010002075.1 coordinate 59,181, forward strand.
GACAATTCAATCATTTACTAATATAGTACTATAAAACATGTTATTCAGTTTGTTTTTTATGGAAATTAAACAAATCAAATAATATAACAAAAGACACATATAGAAGATATTTTAATTGATACATACCATTATTTGATAATGGCTTGATGCTCTGCAAAATGTCTTCCTCACACACCCGGCTCGTGGATGGAATAGCTGTAACATAAAAATTATGTTAATATTTCTTAGGTACATTGTATGACTGCCAAAATTATATCATAACGAGTTGCAAAAAAACTCACCATTAATCAATTCCCTTGAATAGGTTTTGGTTGTTGTTGTCACCTTCCCAACTGGGGAATAAAAAACAGATTCTTTCATCGCATCTACAGAAACTTTGTATCAGTTAAATTATATCAAACTTACAACAATAAATACCTTTATTTTGCTGAAGAGCTGTTACCTGTGAGGGTACCATAGTGGGAAACAAAAAATCAGATCCCTCCTTTGGATTGTAATCTAAAAAAACACTCTAATATAATAACATTCAATAGATATATGTACAAAAAAATTTACTTACCAGGCGAAAACAGGGATGGCAAAAAAAACCTTTTCAATACCATGCCCTCGCCTTTTTCTACTCTAACAAAGCAGTCCTGGCCAAAGTGACGAGGGCAAATTCTCCAATTTTTGTGCCCTGTTAAATCCAAAACGAGGTTTCCACTCCTCTCCAGCCAAACCGAACGTTGTTCTTCATGGCTCGGAAGTTTAAAGCTGTATAAAAGAGTAACTACTTCAATATTTTGTCACTTTTTAGTTAATTAAACATGTTTTATATTATTAAAAAAAACTTACCGGGTGCACCTCACAGTACCTACAGTCCTCAACTATACATTTTGTTGCCATTGTCTATATATAAAAAAGTCCACACTAAACTAAACTAACACACCGACCTAAACAAAATATTATATATATACAATAACTTGGAAAATTTACTACTAAGGCACAAAATTGACAAAATCGCCAACAACGTAGATAATTTAGACTGGACACGTCTACAAACAAGTGATTATTAGGTTAAGTTAAACGTTAAACAGTCGAAGTGGGTGGCAGCAGGTGGAAGTATCTTTCAACGGCGTTACAGTTCTCTTCATGTTCTCATTAAATCCGCAATTTTAGTATATTTCCGACCCCCTAGGTGGCGGTACCCTCGCTCGTTCGGAGATTCCCTACCCTGCCACGGACATTAAATATTTGACGTTTGTCTGGTTTGACGTTTATTCAAAGGTTAAGGTTGTGCCGATTACGATTTAATACGATTTAAGCCTTGCCAAAAATATCTAAATATGCAAAATTTCATTATCAAAAACATTATAATTGAAAACTGTTCTTCTAACAATACAGGAAATTTATTGGCATTGGCACATGTCAGGTGGTTTTGAGGATCCTAAAAGATCGTGTTCGATTTGCTCAAAAGTCGTGACGACTGGGGCGTCACGCACAAGTGCTTGAAGCCCAAATAAACGATAGCAACAATAAATGAATGTAATAACATATTTAATCGTAGCACGATACACGTCAGGCAGTTGTCAGGTTAGGTTAGGATCATAGATAACACGTTAGGGTGTCAGCGCTGATATATGTGGAAGAATCTGCAACTACCACTAACGGCGTTACAGTTCTCACTAAATTAGAAATTCCAGTACTGACGGGACTGCCTATGTGGCAGCACCCTCGCGTCTTCAGAGATCCCCAACTTTGTATTAAATCACAGTGTACTCTGGAAGCACTCCGTTTGAACTCCATTTGAATAGGTATGTATTTGAAACGTGGATCGTGTGATGTAGCCCCTATAACGAGAGCAAATTTTCTCCAACTATCTAAAATGTATCCTAATCAGTTATTGGGACAGTTTAAAGGATCTCTCTACTCGAAAAGAGCACTCCGAATGGAATGGAATGTATGGAATAAATGTGAAAGGGGGTAGCTCATCGATATGAGGACCATGTGAAAGTACGAAGAGTGTGAATTGAAAATGCATGCATATCAATTTGTTGTTAAAGTAAGCTTCCTAGGATTGAAATAAATGAATTTAGGTATTATAAGTGCTGAGATAAAAGTGTGTGAAAAGATTTCCCACTTACTAATCGACCCTACAGGGGACCGGTCCATCAACATAGCTGCTGATTGATACAAATGACATCTGTCACTTATTTTCATCTTTAAGTCATTATCATATAAAAATTCCAAGTCGTATGAATAACAATATAAACGAGGACGAAGAGCTAGAGATCAATTTGCATAATTTGAAGAAAGCAATAAAGAAAGATTTTCATGATTCTAACGAAGATAGTAATCGTTTGGTTGAATATATTAAAAACGATATAAATGACACCATAGCATACGGTCCGAGAAATGCGAAAACGAGATCAAATGAACCGAACTTCAATCGTAGTGAAGACTTGGAAAATAACAGTCAAAACCGAAATACTGGAGTGGACATGATAGCTGCAAGTATTGCAATGCTGCAAGAAAAAGCAGGAATTGATATACAGGTGATAAAGCTATACGATGAATATCAAGCGCAGCATACAGTTCGGTTGGATCAAATATCAAAATATTTGAAGTTAATCCCTCAACAAATTCTCGAAGATTTTCATAGAATTAACGAAAGTGCTGAAAAAGCAGTTGATACTATTAAATCAAAATTAACTGAATCTTTACAACAAACAGATTCGTTTGAAAACGTGATTCAGGAAGTGCAGTATAAAGTTGATAAAACCAAAAATATTGTACAGGAACACGTGAATGTGTTTAGGAATCCAATGGCTCAAGTAACTCCCGAAGAAATGATTTCGCAAGAATTTGTTTGCGCGCAATTTAATGAACTTGCAGATATAGCCAAAAAAGATTTTCATGATGCGCAACAAAAAAATGATAAAACCAAACGAGATATACTGGAAAATTTAGAAGTTCTCAATGACAAAATTTCTGTTCAGAATCCTGAACAAGATTTCCAAAATATTAGTGCTGGGATGAATGAGTCTGTGATGAGGGCGAAGGCGGAAATACAAAATGTAGCCACCACACCGACGGGGGTTGATATCCAAAATCTCCTCAGTGGAATTAGAGAGAATCAAAAATTGAAATTCACCGAAACCAATGAAGATATGGGGGAGAAAGTGAAAAATATCAAATATAAAGTTAACGACAATTTAGACAAAATTTATGAGGAGATAGATAATTCGGTGAAGGCATTTTATGAATCTCCCGCTGGAAACGTTACGTTGAGTATTCGTAATATTCAAGAAAAAGCATCTACTCACTTCACAGATGTCGGAAATAAAATACATGAGGACGTTGATGCTATCAAGAGCGAGCCCATTGCAGAAAGAACAAAAACCCAATTTAGTCAGATTGACAAAAAAATGCAAAATGACGTGGATAGTATCAAAAAAGCAGTTTCGGATATGACTGAAACTTTCGGTGCATATTTACCCAAGAGAAGAGTAGAGAAAAATTGAAAACTTTCATCCATTCCATTGAAAAATAAAGCAAGTATATTATCATCGTTTTTTTTTTTCATTTTTCTTGTATTCTGTAACTGATAATAATTGGTAACACAAGAACTTCCGGGTATTCCTCGAGCTATGCTCTCGTGATTTTTCGCAGATTACGTCTCGTTTCTCGTGAAATAATCGATTACTTTCGATTGCTTGAGTGGTGTTTATACAGGGTGTTTCATGGGGAGAGGGCCTAACTTTAACTGTAGATAAAATCACTTCGGTGCTTCCAAAAACCTTTATTTAATGTTTTGTCTGCACTTTGTAAACAAGATACAGGGTGTTTTGAACATTTTTCCTATCTCTTTCGAACCTCATAACTTCCGAGTTACCCTGTATATCATTTGGAAATTCGCTACACGTGATAACCATTACCTAGAAACTCCATCAAAAGTATCTCCATTAAGATAATGCAGGTCCGGCTTGACAAAAAATTTCAAAACTCATCTTTCCTAGAAACAACACCCTTTATATAGATTTTTTTTAATTGCTCTTCATAATTGGAGAAAGCATGAAAAATCGAATTTACTATTTCTTCCTTATTTCTCCGCAGACAATTTCACTACCAAAAATTTACCGTCAAAGTAATAATTCATGCACGTTCTGGGGGTTAAAAATGGTATCGGAGAGGTTTTTTTTTCTATTTTTAAGCTTGAAATGAAATATATTCCATGCATCTAGAGAAGCATACTAGAAATTCAATTGAGTTTGTATGTTTACGAGTTCAGACCACTGAAAAATGTGATTACAGGGCCGTACTTAGAAATACTCATTCAATATACTTCGAACACCCTGTATAAGGATATGTTTCCGAAAACTATGCACTTCTACATTTATAAGAAGAAAAGTAAAATACGAGAACTAAATTTATCCTTCAAAAAACGGAGAGATTTTTATCAATATTATTAATTGACCTGAGGAGGGAACAAGAATTCTAACAACATTGTCCAAACGAAGCAAGTCTAACTTACAAAAATTGCAGTGTAAATTTATTTCTTGTATTTTACTCTTGTTATTACAAATGTAGAAGTGCATAGTTTCCAGATACATATCCTTATACAGGGTGATCAAAGTATTGAATGAATATTTCCAAGTACGGCCTTGTAATCACATTTTTCATTGGTCTTTACTCGTAAATATACAAACTCAATAGAATTTCTAGGATGCTTCTCTTAATGCATTGAATACATTTCATTTCAAGCTCAAAAATAAAAAAAAACCTCTCCGATACCATTTTTAACCCCCAAAACGTACATGAATTATTATTTTGTCGGTAAATTTTTGGTAGTAAAATTGTCTGCGGAAAAATAAGAAGGAAATAGTCAATTAGATTTTTTATGCTTTTTCCAATTATAAAGAGCAATTAAAAAAATCTATATAAAGAGTGTTGTTTTTAGGAAAGATGAGTGTTGAAATTTTTTGTTAGGCCGGACCTGCATTATATTGTTGGAGATGCTTTTGATGGAATTTCTACGTAATGGTTATTACGTATACCAAATTTCAAAATAATATACAGGGTAACTTGGATGTTATGAGGTTCTAAAGAAATACCCTCTGAAAAAGGATTGTTTGGTTGAAGTAAACGTATTTGTTTGAAAATGATTTGTTTAGAATTAAGTAACAATTTGTAATAAATGCAAAAAATGCAAAAAAATTGAGTGTTCAATTAAAAAATTCAAATTGTTTGAATTGAAATTATAAATTGTTTGCAATTACTATTTGCATAACTTTCTTCCAAATATTGTAATTATTTAACTTAAAGAATATTCATTTACGCTGAAAACGGTTGGTTTGGATTGAACAATTACATTTATTTAATAAAAATTTTATAATAATAACAAATGCTGTATAACTCAAAGCAATAAGTGTTGAATGAAGAAATTTGTACTGTTTAAATATAGATTATGAATTGTTTGAAATTAAAGTTCACATTTATTTGTTTCAAATATGGCAATTATTAAATATAAAGGAAATATTTGTTGGAAATATATATAAATTTGTTTAAATAAAAATATAAAATTCTTATAGATAATGAATCATTGCTTTGAAAGTATAGATGCCATAATGCCATTGTTGCATATAATTGGTTCAAAGAATTTTTTTTTTTGAAATTGAAAACATTTCGAAATTCTTTGTTTTAAAGAAATTAAACACCCAATCACGAGCATTGAAACGTGAAAACCTCACCCCAGAAATGATTTAGAATGCCCAAATTATGTTTTTAAAAATTATTTATTATTTTAATTAAACGAAAATCTTAACAATGATTAATCTTATTACTATCAAAGCTAACAATGGAATGAATTTGTAATTATGAATTTAGAAAAGAAAGAAGAGATAAAAAATGCTGTGTCGAAGGTTTCTAGGAATTATGATAATGATGACATCTGCTTATCATATGTGGAATACAGATGTAACTCCTCCCTTCTCAAATTCAACTCCGAGGGTTAGCGAGGGAGTTGAATATTGGCAAGGTCCACTGGCTGGTCCTCTTGGGGTTTTCTTCTAATACTTCTTGAAAGTCGTCTTATAATTAAGTAGCCTCCTGATATAAGTAGAAGGCAATATATCAGAATTGTCCATATACTTGGAGTTTGAGATATTTTTGATGATGTCATATCTGGGTTATTTGAAATTATTCTTGTTTTGATATCTTGAAGTTCGTCCAAATTGGTTTTTTGTAATTGAATTTGGGTGGCTATTTTTGGATTATCTGGATGTTGAAATTTTAATTCTGGGAACAATATTGGTTGACTATGGATGCTGGTACTGTTCTCGTTCAAAATTTTCTTTTGGTTGGTGTCGATACGGCAACCTTTTGGAATGTGGAAAAGGTATGTTCCTATTATTTCAATGGTTTCTACTTGGCTATGGCAGATGAGTGTGACGGCTTCTTTCATTGGAAAAACTGCAATCCATTGATCGGTGTTGTGTAGTCGTTCGAAAAGAGGTTTAGTGGTGATTATTCGTGTTTTTTGGCAAGTGGAGGTGTTTTTGGTATTCAGCAGCTCTATTTCACATGGATTTTCTTTTTTGGTGTCTTGCAATTCGATCTCTTCGCATAGGTGTATTGTCGATGGGTATAGCTCATGACATGGATTGCTCATAAATGAATATTTTGAATCATTTTTCAATAAATATCTATTATTTGGTATAACTGCTGTTATTTGACCTTGTTTTTCGACAGGGATAGGATACAAACGATAGTAATTGAAATTTTCGGTAAGTGTAATCGGTATTTGTAGTACATATGTGATTCTTTTATTCAATATATAGCTACTAATTTTTGTAAGTTGTTCAAATAGTCCAATATTTTCTATTTTCACTTTAATTGGTAATTGACTATTTTTTAACTTCCTTTCGACCAAAAGTAATTCATTATAAAAGTCGGTTGTTGTTATTATACCTGGATGCATTATTTTTAATTTTGAAAATGTTATAGAGTTCTCAATATCTTGTAGTATTGATATGATAATTTCGAACATGTTAATAATTTGACTAATGGTATCCATGAGGATGAATGTGTTTTCTCTATGGAAGTTTCCTCCAATTAATGCTGAAGTTTGATTTAGTTTTGAAGCTAGAGTTTCTTCATTGTGACTTATTTGATTTATAGTAGAGTTAAATTTATTTATCAAAGAAATTGAAAGAGAATTTTGTGTTTTTATGTTATCATTGAATTTATACTGATTTTCTTGGAGCTCTTTAATCAATTTATCGTACCTCTCTCAATCGCTTTCATCGAGGTTACCGGTTATTGTTTTAAAGATTGATCCAAGACCGTTAATAATACCTCTTTTTGGCCTTTGAGCAGCAGGTAGTATTTCACGTAATTTGTTTTCAACTTTTTGTTCCACAAATGTAAGAATTTTCAAATAATTTGCTACATCGAATGAGAAATTTTCATTTTTTGACAAAAAGTATTTAAAATGTTTTGAATGGATATTTAATTTATTCACTTCGTCAATAATTGGGTTTAGGTCATAATAATGCAATAATTTAAAATTATTAACTGCAATTTTGGCAATTCCCAGTTCTACTGGCAATAATCCGAAATTGTTTTCCATGTTTTTTAACGAAATTTTGTCGTCAGAGGATCCGACGGACCATAAAAGCCTGAAATAAAATAATTTTGTTTATTTTATTTATTTATTTTATTTTTCAATCTTTGAATTTATATGTTACTTTCAGAGGTCGTTTTAAATTGTCCATGTGAACTTTATTTTGATCACTTGTCTCTACAGTTTTATTTTCCGTATTAACTTTTTTTATAAGGGTTGGCTTTTGAAATTTAGTGGCTTGTTTCTGTCTTTTGTGTTGTTTAACGTAAGTTTTTTGCTTTTGTTGGAATATGCTAGGATCATCACGAGTTTTATTAATTGTCTCTGTGCGTTTATGTTTTTCTTTTATCAAATCGTCATTTATTTTTGCGTAAAGGAGTTTTGAACGTTCTTTGTGATCATCGATGTAATGGTTTATTAGAATTTTGTCTATGTCAATATTAAATGGGTCGTTATTATTTAAATGCCCTGTAGTTATATCAATTGGTTTTAGTTTTGTTGTTGAGTGAATGGTATGGTTGTATGCTAAAATGGCATAAATCATTTTCATAGAAATTGGTGTTTTTAGGAAACCTTTTGTGTTTAATAGTCTAATATGTTCGATGAGTGTTGAGTGTAGTCTCTCGATACAGCCTTGTGATTGAGGGTGATCAGGTGATCAGGTGATCCAAAATGAATTTTTATTTTGTCCAAATCTAGGAGTTCTGCTATGACAGAATTTTTGAATTCGGTTCCGTTATCGGTGAATATTAGTTCAGGTATGCCATGATGGGAAAAATATATTAAAAGATTATTCACAATTTCTGTGCTTGATAAAATTGATAGTTGGTAGGCTTGTGCATATTTGGAAAATGAGTCTTTAATTATTGTCAAAAACTTGTGTTGTTCTATGGTAAATGTGTCCATATATAAAATTTCAAACGGTTTGGTTGCTGTTGGTGTTTGATTCATTTTTATGGCAACTGGGTGTCGTTCGTATTTAGCTCTTTGACAGGGTTCACAGTCATTTATGAAAGTTTGAATGGAGTTTTTTTAGAAAAGGCCAGAAGTATTTGTCTTTGATTCTTTGATAAGTTTCGTCAATTCCTCGATGATTTGATTTACCTTCGTGATAAGATTGGATTATATCGTGTATATCGTTTTTACTTGTAACGTCAATTAGTTTTTTGGTACATCTTTTTAGTTTTAAAGAGGAATGTTTAAAATATTTTTGGAGGGTAACTAGAAATGGTTCGTATAAGTCGGAATCTTCAAAGTATAAGTAATATTGGGTTTCGGGGTTAATATAATTTTTTACGAACTCTATAAGCTCTTTTTCGAAATTATTTTTTGATAGTTGCAGGCTTATTGGAACTTTAGTTCTTTATGCCAGGTTATGTTTGAGCGACCAGGGGTCGCGACGCAAAAGATCTGACCGTTACGCGTTACGTTACGCTGCGTTATGTTACATTGCTTCGTTGTGCCTTGCTTTTGCGTGCTTGTGCCTCCTTAGTCTCTCTCTCGTTTACGAAGCAGCGATACATAATAATAAATATGCTCATACCCGGATTCGAACCCGGGCCGCCCGCGTGCAATGCGAGCATTCTAACCACTGAACCACCGATGCTATATTGAAATTTTATGCAAAGCTGGTATTCGCAGTGCTAGTGATCTACTTGAATTTGTTCGGATAAATTTTTACTATTATTTCCATAATTTTTTTTGCGCGATTAAGGGGTCTAGCTACTTTTCGAAATACAGGGTGTTGAAATTTTGAAAACTTGAATGTCTTAATTCGATAACTTTAAAATGGATTGATAAATTGATTTGACATTTGGCAGGTAGTTTTTAAATGTAAAAGGGCATATTTTGAAAGAAATTGTAGTTTGTGCAACTAGTGTGGATATGATGGCCATATCGCACGAGGACGAAGATGAAGCACGACGCCGTAGGCGGAGTGCTCAATCGTTCAAGTGCGATATGGACAATCCACACGAGTCGAGCAGCATATTTTTTCTACGACCCACTTAGGAAAAAATCTAGAAAATAAAAATTTCTATAAACTGTAATATAACTTCAAATTAAAAATTTTACAATTCAATTTTATGTTTCCACTAATTTTGTGGTAAACGAATGTCCAATTTGTATAATGCTACGGTTTCCTTTTTCAAATATACGATGCTGTTATAAGTAGATGTTGCCAGTCGGACTCCCTCATGGAGGGTACCGTACCATTATCTATAATAATGAATATTCTGCTAAATATTTCAAACGTCTACCTGTTGTCGTTATTAATATCAAGCAGAATGATTATTTAAAAATAAAATTAACAATAAAAAAAATACCTCGCGGGGAATCGAACCCGGGTCTACCGCGTGAGA
>CAJUYG010002076.1:0-15435 GCA_910591675.1 Galerucella calmariensis
TGATCAATTATTCTCTTCTAAAAATTCCATCGTGCACCCATAATAGAAAGTTTTCACATGTAAATTGATACCTTATGATAATTTAATTGTTGACCCATGGTAGATGGACATTTTTGGCTCAAATGAATTGATCAATCACTCAAAAAAGTATATCGTATATCTATGACGCGCGCTGACGCGGTGACCAAATGCACCTTTCAACATAATATGTCCTCATTCATGTCATTTCTTGAATCATGCTGGTAGACGTATTATACATGCTGCTATAATAATTTCAGATGTAGTGGTACGAAATATATGTGTGATTTTATCCTCTATTATCTCCTTTGGTTTGAATAATCTAAATCAGTCTGAAGTGCGACACAAACTAAATCTCTTAAATAACCCCTATTATGACAAGATAATTGATTTTGCTTCTGGAAGATCTATTCAAATCTGTGATCATGACAATGTTAACGGGGATGATAATGTTCCTTTTATTGATACTATTTACCCTTATAATGTTGATTCAAGTTCAGTTGGACTTGATAATATCTGGAGTGTAGAGGCTATAATAAATAATAAAAAGGTAGAACGTGTCGCGGGACACATGGTAGGAACTTTAGTTCCTTTTAAGAAAAAATTATGTAATACATTTGACGTTATAGATAAACGATTTTCATTTCCTTTGGTGGATGAGTAGTAAGCATACCAGACTCTCACGCGGTAGACCCGGGTTCGATTCACCGTGAGGAATTTTTTTTTACTGTTAATCTTATTTTTAAATAATTATTCTGCTTGATGTTTGAAATATTTAGCAGAATATTCATCATTATAGATAATGGTACGGTACCCTTCATGAGGGAGTCCGACTGGCAACATTTACTTATAACATCATCGTATATTTAAAAAGGAAAACCGCAGCATTGTACAAATTGTACATTTAAGAACTGTACGTTTATCACGAAAAATTAGTGAAGACATAAAATTGAATTGGTACGATTATGAATAAAATTGTAAAACATTTTTAATTTCAAGTTATATTTATTTTACAGTATATTCAAATGTTCATTTTCTAGATTTTTTTCTTGAATGGATCGTAGAAAAAATATAATGTTCGACTCGTGTGGATTGTCCACATCCACACTAGTTGCACAAACTACTATTATGCACAGTTTACAAAATGGAAATGTAGGCCATCAGTTAACTAAACGGATATGATTTCATATACATCTTAGAACGTATATGAAATCCACCAATCAGCATTCGAGTTTAGTATCCGTCATTCATCTTTTTTCAATTTAAAAGAAACGTCAGAATAACTTGTCAAAAAAAGTTTCCCATAGAAGCGCACTGGATCAAGAATATTCATTTACAAAGATAAACTTAAAAGAAATAATTCGTACAAATTACCAACAAATACTTAAAACAGAATAAAATGGGTATTTAAGGGGACCTCAGATTTTATAAAATTATGTAATAGGTACATCTGACGTTATAGATAAACAATTTTCATATTTCTCAGTGGTCGAGTAGTAAGCATCCAGACTCTCACGCCGTAGACCCGGGTTCGATTCCCGTGAAAAAGTTTTTTTTTAATTGTTACTTTTATTTTTAAAAATAATTATTTTACTTGATAATAATAACAACAACAGGTAGACGTTTGAAATATTTAGCAGAATATTCATTATTATAGATAATGGTACGGTACCCTTCATGAGGGAGTCCGACTGGCAACATCTACTTATAACAGCATCGTATATTTAAAAAATGAAACCGTAGCATTATACAAATTGGACATTCAAGAACTGTACGTTTACCACAAAATTAGTGGAAACATAAAATTGAATTGTAAAATGTTTAATTTGAAGTTATAAGTATTACAGTTTATAGAAATTATTATTTTCTAGATTTTTTCTTAAGTGGGTCGTAGAAAAAATATTCTGCTCGACTCGTGTGGATTGTCCATATCGCACTTGAACGATTGAGCACTCCGCCTACGGCGTCGTGCTCAAACTTCGTCCTCGTGCGATATGGCCATCATATCCACACTAGTTTCACAAACTACAATTTCTTTCAAAATATGCCCCTTTACATTTAAAAACAACCTGTCAAATGTCAAATCAATGTATCCATCCATTTTAAAGTTATCGAATTAAAACATTCAAGTTTTCAAAATTTCAACACCCTGTATTTCGAAAAGTAAATGTGCTAGACCCCTTAATCGCGCAAAAAAATTATGGAAATAATAGTAAAAATTGATCCCAACAAATTCAAGTAGATCACCGGCACTGCGAATACCAGCTTTGCATAGAATTTAAATATAGCATCGGTGGTTCAGTGGTAGAATGGTCGCATTGCGGGCGGCCCGGGTTCGAATCCCGACAGGAGCATATTATTATGAATCGCTGCTTCGTAAACGAGAGAGAGACTAAGGAGGCACAAGCACGCAAGCAAGGCACATAACGAAGCAACGTAACATAACGTAGCGTAACGGTCAGATCTTTTGCGTCGCGACCCCTGGTCGCTCAAACATAACCTGGCGTAAAGAACTAAAGTTCCAATAACCCTTTTCTTTCTCTGGTGCAGACTATTTTAAAAGAATTCATCTTGTATATTTCAATAATACCATGTATAACCTGTGTATAACCACTAACCAGAAGGAAGTGGATATTTTTGGTTTTGACGACAATGACAATTGACATTGACTGTTACTGAGTCTCGGCGCGTTCCGTAGCAACCCTATGGTCACGGCTAAAACTGTAAGGTGGGGAATGCAAAGTTACCGTCGCAAATGTAATCGAAAGGTTATTTCGGGGACTCAAAAGTATAATTGGAAAGTAGTTATTACGTAATTCTTACTAATAAGTAATATTTTCATGATAAATATTGTTACTTTGAGGTTAAATAACACCGTGTGGCTTTTATGTTACTAATTTGTCCTCACTTATTAGTTAATATAACTTTATTGTTGTCAAAGTCTTGATAGGGTCATTATTTTTTTGGACGCCATAATGATTATTAGTTTCAATTTTGTGTAACTCAAAATAATAATTTCGAAATTATACTTCGACTGACTTTTGAGCTCTGAACATTGTTAATATATCATTTTTATGACCAAACTGAATGTACGAATAGCCTTTTATAAAGTTTATCGATATGAAATTGATTTCTAGACCGCATAACGATTAACATTTTCTTAGATAAACTGATTATTTTGGAGGCGAATAATAAATTAAGATCTAAAAGTATCCATATTATCAGTAAAGTGTGCCCGGTTTATGTTTTCGAAGTTAGGGACCTCTGAAATTGGCGTGTTTTACTTTGTATTGTTTACCCATATTATATTATATGATTATGTAGAGCAAATCACCATAGATTGGAAGTTTAGAAGTGGGACATTAAGAAGTCTATGAATGTTACAATAAAAAGCTGCCATTTTATGCTGATAAGGGTGATTTGAATAGGAAGGTATAACATGGTCAGCTTGTGTGGGTTTCCTATATTATATGCTATATTCTAATTTATCCAATTTACTAATAGTAAGGTCTAAAAAATTTAATGTATTTTCGAATTCAATTTCTAAAGTAAAAGTGATATTAGGATAAATAGAGTTTATTCTATTTATAAGATTTTTAGCTGTATCTGAATTACCATTGATAAAAACAAGACAATCATCTACATATCTGAACCAATGTAATATTTCACTATTATTTTCATTAATTATGTGGTTGACTTCCAAGTTATTCATGAACAAATCAGCTAAAAATTGAGATCAACAACTACCCATAGATAAATCCTCAGGTTGTTTAAAAAACTTTCCATTAAAAACAAAAAAATCTTGAGAAAGGCAAATTTTAAGTAAAGTCAAAATTTGTGTGACGGTAATTTCATCGATTAACTCAGATCTAAGTAAATCCCCTACAAAAGGTTCCTGGCTTTGGAACAGATGTAAAAAAGATTACTAACACCAAAAGAAATCATAAGACGATTATCAAAGGGCAAATTCAACGTATTCAATTTAGTTACTTTATCCAAACTATTACGTACCGTAAACCTGGGCTGAAAATTAGTCAATTCTCAAATCAAATAATGTATGAAAGCTGCTATAATTGATATTGGAGTGTTAGTGAAACTTACTAGAGGTCGAATTGGAATATCAAACTTATGAATTTCAGGAAGACCGTACAAACGAGGTATGACTGGATTACTAGAAATCAGACTATATGATGCATTATATTTCTTAAAAAGATCACTACTCAATTTGATGTGTGTTTTTGTTTTATTAATGAAACTGTTGGAAGGATTCGAATTAAGTAATTCAAATTGATGTTCAAATAGAAAGCTTCCTCCTTTATTGATGTAATCAAATTTATTCAAAATCACAAAACAATTACCCTAGTCAGCTTTTGAAAACACTAAAGCATGATTTTCAATTTAAATTTTGATTTTCTTTAAAACTGAATTTAAATGTTTCTCTTTTTAATTCAATTTTCTTGAATTGTAATTCTCAACTCTGTACAAACAATTGTGAATGTCATTCCAAATTGTCTTTTTCAAATTATCCTCATGAGATAAAAATTCAATAGTAAAATCTACTCCAATAGCAAACTTCAATAGCTCTTAGCTCTTTAGCTCTTTATCAGAAATATTGTATCCCAACGAATGTCTTAAACCAAGTACCAAAAGCTCCATTTCTGTCTCATTAAACGTTATATCTGAAAGGTTCTTTACTCTCCCATGAAAATTGAAATTTTTTATTCATATTTTTGAAATTGTTTGATGTATCCCTTATCAAATTAGAAAGTTTTCTACTCACTCTGTCAAAATTTGTTTGTTTGCTAATACATACTTCTTCCTGAACATCGTTTAAAAAACTTTGTAAATTTATATAATCAATTTCTGTTATTAACCTATCATAAATATTTTTCATTGATCAATTAATGCTGTTGAGTCTGGAATAATTTCTATAAATTGTTCCTTTGATTAATTTGAGTTCAATTCCCTTTCTAAGGTTGTGATTAACATTCTTAAAAGTAACAACTTTGGCAAAATTGGGAGTAACCTGTTCACTGATAGGTACATCTATTCAAACCAAATATTCAATTGTGTTGTAGATCTGTCTAAAAAGAGTTTGCTGTATTTTTCATTAATTTCTACCATACTGTAGTCACTAAGGTGAATATCTTGAGTCTATCTCTTCAAATGAGGGGGGGGAAGTGGGAACCTTGTTACGAAAAAACGCCTGTAATTCCGGTTCTGCTTGACCGATTTTGATGAACTTGATGTTGTTTAAGAGAGCTTTTGTTGAAAAATCGAAAATTTGTGAATATGAAGCAATCTGATCGATAACATGAATGCTAGAGGGCGCTGTTCTATTTTTTTGAATATTGTATTTTGTCTTAACAATTTCAAATGGAAGCATACAAATTGAAGTAGGTCTTTGAAAAGTAGACTAAATAAGTAATTAAACACTCTAAACCGCAAGGCGATATCTCTTCCCTATCCTGAGATATCGTAAGAAACAGGTAAATGGCGGAATTTGTTCCTTTAAATAATAATAGATCCAAAAAAGTTCTCTCTATCATGATACTTATATTTATCAACAACATCCCTTGAGAGATGGGATGGAAATCCCTTAATAGATAGGATAGAATCAAAGGATGCAGTCTTGCTAGGATCACCCTGGGCGACCCTGGGAAGTTGGCGCCGAAGAAATATTTGGCAATGAGCAATGGCAATTTGATTTGTTTTTTATTTTTGTTAACTACAAATTAATTTAATGTACTGTCCCTACAATTTCCGTTCTAGAAACACGTGTAGTTGTTAGAAACTATAAAATATATTTTATGTCATACCAGCTCATTATTGTGTTTTTATTGCTTAGTTACCCACTATCTAATGTCGTACTTCATGCCCGTGCGGGCATAAAGAGAAATAATTTTTTGCTCAACCTATTTAATAACTCTTATTAATGAAATTACAAACGGAATAGAGTAATATATGTAAATATTCAATGAACAATATTTCGACGAATTAACATAAAATTGGCAGTACACCTGCCAGCATTCTTGAAACTTAATTTTATGAAGATAAACTATCCTCTAAATATCCTCCAGCAACCGACTTACTCTTCCATTCACCATGGCGCTCCAACGTGGTCAAACTGGCTCAAGCCTCTGCAAGAAGAGTTGCTGACGTTCGACGCATACAATGACCTGTATACTTCTCAGGATCACTTGAACCCAGATATTTCGCTATAATGAACGGGATTATTCCAAACGTGTGTTCTCCTACTGGCTGTACAGTACATCGACCTTGTCTATAGGTCAGAAACAGCTTTTTTTTCGAGCAACCACGTGGCCGTAGTGATATATAATCTCTTATTAGCTTCAAACTGTTCATTTCACCCTCATCTATAATGGTGAAAAGGCGCTTTTTATTGGTCTTTATCTCTGGTACATTCACCACAAAAAACGATTTTCTATCTCCTACATGAGTAAGTATTTAACATGTTCACAAGTTCTTGCCGACGACATCCACGAAATACTCCAAATATTAATACAACAATGTTCATCAAAAACGTCTCGTTCTTATGAATAAATTTTTAAACATCTTCTCGAGACAGAATTTTAGACTTCCTTATCTTTGGTTTGTAGCCTTTTGGAGTTTGCTTTAAATATTCCATTAACTTATGGTAATTAGCAATGTCAATATTTTTATTTAAGTCTTCTTTACCATGGAATATTTGGACTACAAGGAACTCGGAGAAAATGTTTTAGCGGGATCGCCTAAGTATTCAAGCAACACAGTTTCATTAACATATTTTACGTAGTTTTCCTGCATCCAATTTAATAATTTTTCGTAATCCATGTCGTAAGCTTCTTTAGACTTTTTTGGCAACAGATTTTCAGTTGCTTTCTTTGTCTTTTCAATAATTTCGTGAAGAATTCCAAAATCTTCGTTTATTTTGACTTCTAACTGACACATACAGAAATTATAGTGATTTTATGACATTTACGTTTGTCAACATTCACCTAGCAACTACTACTATGATAAAATGAAAATGTTTTGTTTTTTTTTCGCTGTGTCAGATATACACCAAAATTTTTTTTTTTATTACTAGTTAATCTTGACAACGGTAGCTGGAACGCTACCGAAACGTCGAAATAAAAAACATTATTGTGGTTTGATTCCCAAAAAATAGGAGAAAAAATAATAAGTAATGCCACAAGGAACTTACAGAAGTTATTAATTCAAACCGTTATTTTTCAAATACTCAGTTGTATTGATTGGATTGCAATAACGAACTAGTATGACATGAAAAATTGTATGTACCGCGTGCATAAATACATGTGTATACCCTCGGGCGACTTACAAACCCTTGGGCCACAGGCCTTCGGGCTCGTAAGACGTCGCCCTCAGGGTATAAACATCTATTTATTCCCTTGGTACATAAATAACTATTAAAATGTTTAAAAGTTAACAACAGTTTGCCCCAAATAGGGGAATAATCTAAATTTAATGTAATTTCGATTTTTAAAATGTTTTATGATGGTGTAGTCAATGTGTTGTCGACTATTTAAATTGGTTTCTTGTATACTTGATGGGTAGGTAATTCTTTACTAGGTAATTCTTTACCGGAAGCGTTTTGCAATTTTTTAAAAATTAAAAATTTTCACACAGTATTCACTGTTTTCTTGACTTCCTCTCCGGATGCAAATTAATAAAAATATGACACACTTCATGAGTTCTAACACGATCACCATAACCGATCATCATCAAAATTCCAATACGCTTTTTCACTCAATTGAACCATTCTAAATTGTAAAATTTATTTCCGTCAATTGGAATTTGACACTTGGAGAACAAAAGACGTACTAAAAAGAACTTGTTTATTCATTACTTTGCATACAAACAACATCAATTAGTTTATCTAAATAGTTTTTTGCTCCAATGCAAAAAACTCAAGGGAGGTTGATTGAAGTAATATATTCCTCGTTATTACAAATTTTTGTTACACTAAACTCAGTATGTATAAATTCAAAATAACAAGCTCTTTCAAAATCTGTGGAAATATATAGGGTGTCCCATTTAAATTAAAGAAGTTGATGGCATTTACGGTTAAACCGGAAGTATATTATTACCAAAAAATGAATATCAGATGCATTTTGTTCCATTGCACTTACCTGCAAATTTTCATAAATATGTTATGAAATCAAACAAATTTATTTTGTAAAATCTACATTGTAATTAAACATTAAGTGACGCGTTTCGCTAACACAATAGCTTTTTCAAACGTTGGAGGTATAATGAGAAACTTTCTATTTATATAAATTATACGGAAATTTAACAATAAAATTATAATCAAAAATAATGAGATAAAAAATACACAAAATAATAAAATGAACTATTCCAACCTCTTAAATCCTAACATCTGATTATAGTGACTAATAACTCAGTGACTGACGCAAATCTTCCTAATTCAGGTGTACCAATATTTCAAATATTCATCAGATGCTCATTTAGTTAAAATACTTTTAACAGGTTATTATAAAATAGTCATTAGATTTAAATAAAACTTAAACTTGAAAGACTATTTTATAAAAGGAGTGTTCCATTATGAAATCGGCCCTCTTTTCAACAATTAACATAGAAAGTGTCCAAATTTGATGCAGGGTCTGAATTTGGTTCATTTACATATTTGAATCTCAAGAATAGTGAGTGTATTGTAAATAAAAATACGTAAAACGGACTAACTAACTAACTGCTTTATACTTCTACTCTATAAATAAAGAGTCATTCTTTCGAAGTTCCGATTTAGAGGAACTAGAGGTAATCAAAATCATAAATATCTTCTGTATGTTCCTTGTGGTATATTATTCATTCTTTTTTTAATTTCTTGGGAAATTAAACCACAATATTTTTAAATTCTTTATTTCAACGTTTCGTTAGCGTTCCAGCTACCGTTGTCAAGAAAAAATAAGTAGAAATTAATTTTTATCCCTAACTGACACAACAGAAAAGATTTGACAACTAGACAATCAAAAAATTATTTTTAAGTTTAAGACTGCAAAATTTTGTTATCAAATTTTTATTAAGGTCCATTCATAGTAGATCATATCTGTGGCAAAATGTGAAATGAAATATTTCATTTTATGACATTCCAACGATATGATAGTCTACTAGAAATGGAATCCAGTGAAGTGCACGTTCCAGGAACGGTTTTTATTGAGATAGCGCGTTTTTTTCGCTTTTATTGGAAATGTTGTTGATAAAACGCGTTTCTTGATAGTTTTTTTGTGTATGAATATTTAAGTTTTTGAAATATGTATACTCAGTTTTGTGATTTTGTGTATTGAAATGTGTATCGATTAACAACTATTCAAATTATAAGTCATAAGAAAACCTGGATAAAAACTTATGATGCTATCCTGATAACGCAGGTAATTGATTATTGGAAATTTCTCTTTCTAACATTGGTAAGATACCTAAATCAAACTGTTATTATGATATTTTTTCTTGATGTATTTGTTGAGAAATTAGTTTGGTTTAGAGCGATTTGTGGAACAGTAAAATTACGTATGTTCCATGGAGTATTTAGTAATTAAATTTCAAATCATTGAGAAAACAGTCTCTTCTTTGAAACAGTAATTGAAAAAACAAAAGATAATTCTTTTTTTGTTTAATTTGACTTGTCGGTGAAGGAATAAGGCCTCATGCTTTTGTAAGTTGTCCTGATGGCATCAATAGTTTTATTCACAATTACTATGTAATCTAACCAACACCTGACCTTTCACAAGCTAGACAGTGAAATTTTCTTATTAGCACCTAATACTAGGCGATACCTTCCGGCCCTGTTTTGCTTTTTATTACTTCCAACTTATAATTCGAATATTATAATCAACCTATATACAGGGTGTCCCATTAATAATGGGACATGGAACAATCCCATATTGTTCAACTCAAAATAATACGATCAGACATGCCTATATAACTCGTTTCTAAACCATGGGTGTTGAAGATACCAAGGGAAAAGTTAATATCAGCTGTAATTATTCCATTACTTTGCATACTTGAACTAATTCTGCAATTTTTTTATAATAAACACGTTCATCATTTCTACAAATTCAAGGAACAGCTGTAACTGCTCAAGGCAGTATTAGTATTGAATATTCTTTTTATAGGAATTAACAGCTGACCGTTATAAATTGTGTAGGTATTGTATATATTGAATAATCGATAATAACTTTCAAGGTCTTGAACTATTTATATTGTGCGACGACCCAGCACTGTAATGGAACGCGTTTGATGCGATAATTACAGTCAAGCAAGGTCGGACATGGTTAGTACTTGGATGGGTGACGACCATACCAGGGAAAACCAACGTATAGGGCCCGTTCAGCCTGCAGCGGACTAGCATATCACAGCTCGCAGGCATTATACCAATGAGCACGAGGTATAATGTAGATATGCCGTCTTTCGGAGGAGACGTAAAACCGAGGTCCCGAGTCCATGGATGTTGGGCTCGTTAAAGAACGCTACCACTGGTTGGAACACTAGTGGGTTCGCCAAAATTTCCGGTTAGGGGTAGAGTGCTCCCGGCGTCGGTGATTAGCCTCAGTCGCAGAAATAGATCGACGTTAAATAACTGAATAAAAAAAAAACTATTTATATTGTCTAAATAATTATTAACTCTTAACATGGTGAGTAACATGATTCAAATTTTCCAGGAGAGGAATTTTTCTTTAGATTTGGTACAAATAAATGATCAAAAATTCATTCCTCTGATAACACTGCTAAAAGTTCGTCAACTCATTAACACCAAACCACACTGGATTACTTTTTTTTGTATCTTTCATAAATGATTTTAGTTGAAAAAAATGCTACTTGACAAGTTTTTCTTGCTTTTTTGGTATAAAATGAAAACTTGTTTTACATAAACATAGTTTATTTAAGAACACAAATACGAACAAAAATAAAAATGGATTATAAAATATATATGAAATATGAAAAGAAACAGAGAATACATGTGTCAAAGAAAATAGAAACTAATGAGACTTATAACTTGAGCAAGAAATGGAAAGGATGATGTAACTGGAGGAATCCATTGAAGGCATGACAACACATGCGCCAATCTATACGTAAATCCGTTGGATACTTTGCTGGCAAATCATTCTGAAAACCTTCTACCAGTGACAAGCTTGGTGTACCACGCTTCTTTTTTAAGTTTATGGGCATGGGAATTCCTGAGTATGTGTCATAGGCAAGTATAACATATGGATTATCAACATTGAACTCCCGCTTCACACAATTACTCAAGCAGCTACGATTGTCCAATTTTTAATTTGCCATAAACTGTTATCTGAAAATGCACACAAAACATCGGTGTGTATATCGAACTTTACAAAGTATTTTTCCAGGCAACTCGCTCTCATCGGACCGTCGTTTGGCGACAGACTCATTCCAAAAAAAGAAGTAGCCTTGCTCAGGTTTGTTACTGCAATGAACACTGAAGTTGTAACACTAAAGCTTCTTCATGTACAAACATGGGACAGTTGTCATTTATGGTGTAGGCAGCGTTTATATTACCTGCGAATTCATCACATGCTGCGCAAGTGTCGAACTTGGGTGTTTCGAATGAGATATTATGGCTTTCAACAAAATTCTCCAGAATTCTGCCGTCCAAAGCTAAGCCCCCGTATTTGCAAAACAATAAAAATGACAGAAAATGACAACTAAACCCCAAAGTATAATGTAGCTTCACCTAATAGCTACAAATTATAGAACCTGTATTACAGTAGAAGAAATAGACGAGTACATTTTTTCATTTTCTTATGTGAAAACCTTCATATTTTATCACTTCCATTTAATAAAAACCCATACGTTGAATATCGTTATGAAAAATAAGGCCTTATACTAGTGACAATACCGGTATTTGGATAAAGCGGCGATTACAGTTATAATAATTGGACCCTGTTATGCAAAATGCTACTAACCCATATAAACATGATTTTGAGATGTTTGAGTTTAAAGTTTTTGTCTTCTTAAAAATTCTTTAATGGTTTTAAGATAAATAAGACCAAATTAGTTAGTTATATGTACTATTATATTTGTATATGAAGGTAGACATTTTATTAAAGTTTTTTGTGGCTTGGTTGGTTTTTGAAGTTTAAAAAATACAAGAAAAAAATATTTTATTTTTTTATTGTTTAAATTAAATGTAAGAAAAGAAAATAAACTTATCCTAAGTGACCTAATTTAATACTTTAGTCTATTTCCAAGTTAAAATCAAGTTGTTCCACATCATATCCGCCCACACTTTCAACAATATTTTTATCACCTATTAGGTTCGTATAAAAGGATTTGGCATCAGATGGTATAAGGTGAAGCATTTCGTTTAAATTCTTTAGTTTTGGTTTAGCTATGGGCTTTCCATTTGGCCATAAGGGCGTCAGCGCGGGAAATGGAACATCGCTAGTAGTTGGTTTCCTTCCTCTTATATTTTTTTTAATGTTTACTTCTTGGTAAGCATTTGAGAAATTATGTTGTTTTACTGAGATCGTGAACGGCTCATTCTTTTTTGATTTAATGGACTTTATGTGCAACCAGTTAATTTTGTCACCTGTCTCTGTATCCCATCTGTTTACAATGCTTTTTTCAATTTGCTCTACGCTAAAAAAATCCAAAGAGTTCAATTTAGTTACGATCAAAGGGTTTTTCTTTCGGCAAGTTCGCATAATTTCAATATAATCGTTGGGTGTGTAAAGTCGTTGATAGGATTTCAGTTTACTTTCTATATCACCAAAATCGGAATCATTGGACAAAAAGCTATGCCCAGAAGCTAAAAAATTTAAAGTAATAGTCTCTAAATTTGCACTATTTTGTAAAATGGATTTTAACAAAAGGGTCATCTTAATGTTTCGATTTTGGCCACCACATGCATCACTCCATAAAATAAGATGTTTAACAGTTGGAGAAACTTGATGCTGAATGTGTTTTAATAAACAAGATCCCACTTCTTGGGACCCACGTCCAGCTTCCCCTTCAATCCAAACATAGCAATACCCTCGCTCTTTTTTACCAATGTGTACTCCAGCATTATAGACCCACAGCTGGCGCTTGTAGAATACTATGTTTGTGGGTATTCTGGGCAATGGCATAGTTTTTTCTAGGTCGAAGGTCAAGCACTCATACTCTCCGTTCTCTTTGGTTTTTTTAAAATCCTGTCCGCGTAACATTTGAGATCCTCCTGCTAATTCCAAATGTTCGCTATGCTTTCCTTTAAGTTCTTCTCTCTTTTCCAAATATTTCCCATTGTCTATCTGAATTTTTAAGGCGTCACAAGTATTGCAAGTGTCTTTTTTTAGGGGTTTCATTTTAAGATTGAATCTGCTGTGAAAAATTCTTTTATAGGAAGCAATACTAATCGGGTTATTTTCCTCCGAACAATAAACTTCATATAATTTTTGTATTGTTGTTTCAGGTGGTAGAAACTCTGAATCCGTTTTTCCTCTTTTGTAATGCGACTTTTACCGGGGTATTTTATTTATTTGATCAATAACTTTTTGAACAGTGATTTCCGAAAGCTAGTTTCTTCCTCCCGCTATTCCTCTTTGGTCAGTTAAAGCCATTCGACCATGAAATTTTTTTAGAGCGGTATTAACTCTAAACGAAGTTATACCAAGTGTCTTAATAAAAGTATTTTTGCATACTACTATATCATCCAATTTAAATATCCTAGAGAAAGCTCTTTTTTCCGTGTTTCTACCATACGCTCTTTTTTTTTGTTAACTCAGTTACACTTGCAGCTATAAAATTTGTTTGTGCGTTGTAAGACTGCAAAGACCAAAATCGATTAAATTATTATTTTCTTTTCTCAGTTAAAATATTTTCTGAACACTTTTTAGGGCAGTTGCAGACAAAGTCATTAAACTCCTTTTCTTCAATTTTATTACCTTTGTAGTTATAGTACGATTTATTGCTATTTTTATTTAGTTTTTTTAGAGCTCTGTTTTGTTCCTCAAATTTTCTTTTACGTCCTTTTCTTGGCCTTCCAGTAGAGCTATTTAAAATGTCATTATTTATTTGGTCATCATTGTCGTAATCGAAATCTGCAACAACGTGGTGTGGCTGCATATCACCTTCTTGTTCATAGGAAGGCAACGGAGTCGTCATCGTCCTCGGAATCTGAACTTACAACTTTCATTGGGTTTGTGTTTCTTTCTCGTAAAACTCTGCTTGTAGGAAACTTACTACCACTTGGTCCTGGTTCAACTATTTCGCATTCAACTATTTCGTATCTATTTTGATCTAGAATCCAAAAATTTAAAGACAAGTTAATTGAATGTGTGAAAAAAGAATGCAAGTATGTACCTGCTTGGAGAACTTCAGGTGGTTTCTGTAAATCATCTTCTGCAGAATTGCCTTTATTAACTTCTAAATCTTAAATTATTAAAATAATGTTTTAATTTAAATATGTAGTTTTAATAATAGTCTAGGTACCTTGTTGAGCAATAATAGTCGTCTCAAGTTCTTTATTATCCTGACATTCCTGATTGGTATTACATGCAAATTGTGCATCAGCTATATTATTATGTTTCGATGTTATTTCAGTATTTGCTTCCGGTTGCTTTGTTTCAGGAACTAAAATTATAAATATCATAATTTGCAAAAAGCAACCAATCCACAAATAAATTAAATTTTCTAAGATATTAACCACCCAAAAAGGCTAGAAGAGTAATACTGCTTTATTTTGCATGGATTACGATATTATACCTTAAATATTTTTAACAAATTAAGATCTAAATTTGAGAAAAAAACTAAACCTAACCTAACAATAATAATTTGATGAAAAAACTCTCGATTTGTCTTAATTTCGCCAAGTCCGGCAATAATTTTTATGGTTCTACTGCTTAACATATTTAACTGGCAAAAAAATAACTCACTGGGAACAAAAATATTTTTAGCAAATATTAGGCTAAAATATTTAATGCGAAATATAAAAGTGCAACTTAGTTACAGGAACTAATTTCGCATAATGCTACCAACCCACTTGGCTGGCAGAAGCAGATCGCAAAATTTAAATTTGCTAATCTTTGGGCCAACCAAGTGGGTTGAAAGTTTTATGCATTAAATCAAAAGTCTTATCTAGCAATCCAATGATTTTTTGAAACGCATTTCAAGGTTATATTCTTTAGTTTGGGTTGGTAGGTTTTTGCAGAATAAAGTCAGCTAAAAACAAATGAGTAGCATAGGTTGCTATGGTAATGTTAAATGTAAATTATTAGTTCTGTCAACTTTTGTCATAATAAGTATAAGTATAACTTCATACGGTTATTTGTTTTAAAAATGGACCGTTATTATTCCAATCGAGAATATGTTGATATGTTAAAAGTATTAGGTGCGCATAATGATAATGCCAGTGCTGCATCTGGAGCATATACCGTAAAATTC